>JADGJF010000984.1:0-12899 GCA_027596845.1 Quaeritorhiza haematococci
GGGTTGAGGGGGTCTTCTGAGGATGGGGATTCACGGTGGACGGCAAGACGGTGTCTTTTGGAGACGGAAGGGAGCGTGGGAAGGAATAGAAACAAGGTCAACACAAACAAGAATTCAAATAGTATGACCTCATTGCACGCGGAAGGAGAAACCAGATTCTTCCTTACTCGATGATCTTCGCGACAAGTGCCCACGTATTACGCTCGACCGTCCATAGCTCTATTTGCCGGGCCACATGCTTGAAGTTCGGGTCACTAGCTTCCTGATCCAGGAGGATCTGAATCCTGGTTGACAGACATCACGGTTTAAACCATCAAACTCGTTAGACAAATGAATCAATGCACATTTGGTCTAAGTCGGGATAGATTCTTACTGCTGGTCACAGAAGTCTTGATACCGCGCCACCAGGCCGTCCTCACCAAAGATGTTGTCGTCAATCTGTTGTTGGTCGGCTATTTGGAGCAGAGAGGCAAACTCATCGAATGCTGCGCCGATTTTGAATGTTTCGCCTGACGGGATAGAAACCGTTGTTGAGCGGACCAGAGCATTGTTTGAACACCTTTGACACCTACACCTGAATACACAAAACAACATACCATAGCTCGTGGATATCATCGATTCATGCATAACCTATCATTCCCATGACAAAAACGGAAAGGAAATGAATACTGCGGGTCGGACGGGGAGCGGAAATGATCGTCATTTCTCCTTGTACCTCATCGTAACCCATTGAGTCGTTCATCTGCGACTGGACCGAGCGACCAAACCTCGAGCCCTAAAGAATGCAATAGGGCATTACATCTCCAAGTGAGCCAAAGGACATCGAGAAGAATACCGCGCACCCGTAAATATGCTGCGTGCTGCTGTAACGCTTCATACCGTATTCCATCTCTGAGACGTGGATCGCGAGGGAGTGCCTTGCCCCATAACTTTTTCCGTATGCGGATCGCCCAAGATTTTGGAAGGTCAGAAAGAAATGCCATGCATGTGCACTAATACATCTGATATGCCGGAAACACTTACATGAACGTGTGGATCTGCCGAGTTTGCCCGTCAAAGTAAAAAGACGACATGCGGTTCGTATTTGATGAGGAAGTTAGTACCGCGAAAAAGAATGGAACGCTCACAAAAGGCCAGGCGGCCGTCGTATTCATCTCAGAAAAACGAATATCGTGTCGTCCCTCCGCACACCGCCTCCGCCGCCTTATCGTTCCGTTCCCCTCTTTCTCCAAACCTCCCCCCGTTTCCGGATAAAAGCATACCGAGGCATAAAACTGGAGCCTGACATTTGGTCTATTCCTGTTCCCAAAGATAATGAAGCCGGTCACCGGCGCCACATCAGTTTCTGCTGTGAGAAGCGAACAGTCTATTGTTTGGGCACGCAAAGGAAACGCACCCTGCGATGACGATGACATTGCCGTTTTCGTCTGGTTAAATCTCCTGGGATTTCTTGATGAGACAGGACTCGGGAAATCTGCAAGGATAAACGAACCGCGAAGGGAATTGATGAATTTGTAGAGCTTAGATCGTCAAGTCAAAGACTGCGGCAAGAGCGACAGAGCATGAAAGTTGAGCATTCGCGGTGAGCAGTAACGGTTGAGGTTAAATACCATAGATCTCCCGAAGAGGAGTGTCATTGATGTCTCTCCGTGGATCCATTTTTGTACGTGGTGAGTGCAATCGCTCGTCGTTTCCAGTGACGACCGCGCTCGTCGTCGTCTCTCAACCCTTTGCGTTGCACCGGGTGTCACTGGGGATACAGTCGTGCAACCGGTTTACAAACAGGTTCAAAACTGATTCAAACACCTGGTTGTCATGGCTTTAAAAGTGGTGTGTTCGCCGTTTCTGCCTGGAGCGGCCTGTGTAGGTATTTGTATGTAGAGTTTGGGTTCTGAGCTCTCGGTCTGGGCTCGATCTGGTTGTCGATGGGTGAAAACGATAGAACTTATGGACGCCGGGGCTGGGACGAGGTGCGAACGTGAAAGGACCCCAACCAAACTTGGCATGAACACGGTCATAATGTTTCCAAAATGCATTTATACATAGGAGTCGGTCTGGAGTAAGTATACTATCAACAGGCAGTCATCTACAACTAAAGTTACATGTGGTGTTCGATTAGCACATCAGGTGCCCATGTGCGGAGTATGGAAAAGTGGTGAGGGCCAAGTTCCAACTCGTCCATCGGTTCGACTTCGTGGACTCGATATCTCGCTCGTCAGGTTCATCGATCCAAATCAACTTGGAATCGTAAACACATCGCAGTTGCAGAACAGGTGGGCATGGTTCTGGAAGTCGAATCTGACGTTGCATGTGGCGGTCAATGTTTGGCCTCCTGCGAACGGGAGGAACGAGCAGTCACAGGGTTCGCCGGGGAACGAGCATGCAGCGCGTTTGGAGAGATCGGAAGTGGCGATGGGCGAGGCATCGGTGGTCTGGATTTGTGCAATAAACAGAAGAAGCGCTGCGACTGAGAAGAGGGGACGGAACCCTGAGGTGGTGGTCGATTTCATTTTAGGGTCTTGGATTCTCAGATCTCCTATCTATGTTGGGTATTGGATAAGATGTGGACTTGGATTGATTCTCTATTTGCTCAAGGAAAGCGCGGCACCTCAGCTGGAACTGCAGCGGATAGGGTATTTATATATGTTGAGGTTGATGGAAGGTCCCGAGATGAGGGGAAATGGCTCCAGGCAGGCGGCTTCATCTTCCTTCGTGCACACCACATGTAGCACAGCGCCTTTAGCTTGAAATTTCGGCCCTTCTTGCTCCGACAGCCAGATTCCCAGCCGCCAACAGCCACACGAGAGAGCGGCGGGATTCGTACCATGTCGGATGCAGTGCCAGATGCGGTGCCTGATAGATAGAACATCGCTGAGAAACATCCTTGTCTTTGCTTGCACCAGTGCACACACCAAGGAAATGGATTTCCGGGGTTCTGTCTGGGACTTCTCACTTACATTACTTCCCATCTCAATTCCGTTTTGTGTGGCGGGCAACGCATAGGTGACAGCTTCAGCTAGACGCTGGACCATTGAATGGGCGGCGACTCACATACCAAATCACCAAAAATGATTAACTACAGACGCACACCAAACCATGAGGGGGGGAGGAGAGCGACTCGCTCGATTCAAATGACTCTTTCCAATGCATCGACCTGTTTTTATTGTATCCTCCACTTGAAGAAACGATATTGAAATGGTCTGAAAAAGAAACAAAAAAAAACTCGATGTTTACAATGCCAACCACTCTGCTGGGTTTATCCACGGCGCCACGAACTTCTTGTTCTCTTACGCTGGCTCACCGAAAATTCCCGAGTTTTTGCATTCGTGATCGCTCAACGCTCAACGACCAGAACAAAGCCCTTCCGTTCCTTCTTTGCCTGTTCTCTGCTACGAGAACCGTCTTCTTGAAGGCATTAGTCCGCTCTTCCTGTTTATTAACAAAGGAAAACAGACTACGCCAAGTTACTTTCACCTGCAAACCGTCCACAAATGTAATCCAACATTTATCTAATCCCGTCCTTCTTTTCATTCCGTTAGCTCGTTCGTCGGATACATATGACTAGGACTCCGAGCAGCATCTGATGGGATACTTCCGAGTCACAGCATTTCAACACACCCTTCTCCACCCTGTGCACATTCGTTTCCAATTCCTCCCTCCTTCTAAATATAGCGTTCATAAGAGAAGACTCTTCTGGTTTCTTCACGAAGAGCATCCCGAGGACTGCAGCGCGACATATACTCCAATCTTTTTCTCAAACTAGAAGACGACATTCTGGACCACTGAAAATCCATCGGATTGTCAATGCACTGTAAGCGTTTGCATTTATTGACCAGATTCGCGAGAGTGTGCTCCGAAACATCCGAAATGATGCGTTTCTGCGTCGAGGCCTGCCCAATAGGTGCTTCAGTAACTTGCACGTCACCCCCCATCGCAGGTGATGTCGTCGGATGTGCAGCGCCGGTTTGCTTTGTATTCGAATTCAATGTCGGGGACAGGAGGTTCAAGTTGCGAGGTGGGAGGATAGGCAAAGGTACTTGATTGTCTGACCTCAGCGCTGCACCATATCCAAATAAAGGTCTGGGTGAGCTGACGCCTCATCCTCTGAGTCCTTGCCGACAAAGGATATGATTAGCTCTAGATACTCAAGCGACCGACAGTAAGTGGTGATAGCCAGGATCGCGCAGCGGATGGCTTCTAATTCAGGATTGCACAGGTAGTTGATCTGCAGATATCGCAGCCGGGGACCCAACAACCGGATGAGATTAGCCAAGTCCTTCGCACTGTTCTTCACATCTGGGAGTGGAGCTGGCGTGAACGTGGGCGACAGAGCTTGTAAATTGGTGCATATCGCACCCATGCGGTCGACCATTGTTTCTTCCAGTGCGGACGTGGATAGGTCGATTGCCGACAACGTGTTCAAGGCTGTGTTTGAGCAGTTCACTAAATGCGATCACGACCTGGTCGGGTGTCTGACGCGGGAATTCGACCGTCATTAAACCCCTGTGCGCGGCGTCGATTAATTGACGACAGTTGTTTCCATCGTAACAATTCGAATCTGACGACCAAAATTTCACCCCAGACAGACGATGCAAAAAGTTGCGTGCAATTATGCGGAAGTCTGACGGTGTTGACTTGAAAACGTTTTATCCCACCATAGCGGACCGTCCACCTCTACGGTCAAATGTTGCAAAGTCGCTAGGTTCTGCTTTAACAGCGACGCGAGAGACGTGTACTATGGCAGCTAACGATATCCAGCTCTCGGAGGTTGGGAAGGAAGCGCAACTGCCGGAAAATGACTTCCATGATGCCTTCTATGCTTACGAAAGGCATCTTCAGGCGGCGGACCCACTCAGTGACGCCTGCAACATCGTCCGCAAACGGACGAACCGCAAAGGTTTTCGAAAGTCTGCTCACAAGGCATCCGGCGAAAAAGGCGTGAACTGTAGTAGCTGAGCGTGGCGGAATGATGACGTTTTTCCAAAGCATTAGCCTTGCGACCCTCGACCAATGTTTATTGACCCGGGCACAGGCGGCAAAGGTAGGAGCAGACTCTTTATATGATTCGAGAGCATGTCTTAAGCTCCATGGCTGCGAAACCTTTCCAAGGATCAACTCGACGATTCCACGGGGAGTGCCGCCGCAAGTGTCAGCTGTGACGAGGAAGCTTTTGCCCCATCTTGAACTTTTCGCTGCGGCTGACCAGGTCGCTCTTCGATAGATCACACTGAGGCGGTGTGGGAGAACAAGGCATCCCTTGTCCCATGCGTTGTTCCTGTGTGTTGCTGCCCAGAACGACAGAACAAGGTACAATCACGGAAATGACAAACTGAGCTCGGTTCATGACCCGCCGGAGTCGTGGCCCGTACATGGCCGGGTTGTTGAGAACCTCACTCACGGCTTCAATGACGTCGAAAAGGCATTGCTCGAGGAGTTTGCGTTCGACATTGGCGAACTCGGTGAGGGAAGTGCATTGAGAACGATTTCCGCAGGTTAGTAGTATGGTGTAGGGAGCGATGGCTAGGTTCCGTTCAAGTTTTTCTTTCTGGTCTACAGGTATGTTCATGATGTTGGGCTGTAAAGTGCGGGTTGCTAGAAATGGGTGCTCGAACTGAGGGTCTGGTGGTGGAAACTGTAAGCAGAGCAGGGTAGGAATAACATGATGTATTGTTTTTAGTATCGGTTTTCTATCTATCAATCAAGTCTTTGGTTGAATCCCCGTCAGTCAATTATCTCTCAATCTCCGACATGCACAGGAAAGTCACAGCAAATAATAATTCAGCAAAGTCAGCGATGCAACAGCTGTTACAAGTTGGCATTTTCACCTCCGAGTTCAGCTTCCAATTCTACTTCCTGCAAACACATGTGTGGTAAATCATCGCTCCCGAGCTTAGTGAATCTCTTGGGTGCCGAGATGGCTACCCTGATTAGTCCGGCACACACCAGACCACCGCCCTCGCTGGTGGTATGAAGTGGTGACGTTCCGTCAGATCACTTCCCATTTGGACCATATTACCAAAACCACACGGGGGAAAGGAGAGCAACTGAGCAAAATCTTTTCAATGTATCGATCTGTTATTGTATCTTCCTCAATGGCTAACTTTCGAAACGCTATTGGAAAGAATCTGCCGGGAAAAAAACCAAAAAGAACTCGACATTCACAATACCCATCACTCTGTTGCATTTGTCCACGGCGCCACGATCTTCTTGTTATCTTCGTTAAGTATATGCTGGTTCAACGAAAGTTCCCGAGTTTTCCGCTCCAACTCCGCCACCATATTTTCCAACTCTTGGTTTCTTTTAAGGGCCGCGGAAAGTTTCTCTTGCACCGCAGATTCTGAGTGACCAGATTGGAAGTTCGTGCCTGATATGATACCAGCACCAGACGTTGGAGGCGCTATCTTGGCTTGTCCAGTCGTGCTGGAAAGGCCCGGTTGGGACTGTCCGTTGTTTTTGATCAGCTTAGTGATGCACATGATGGCAACAACGGCTGTCGAAGTGAGAGCGACGCGAAGGAAGTGTATCATGTGCTAAAAAAAAACAGGGTACGAAGAAGGAGAATCGGTTAATAATTTCCAGCGTGAAGTATTTAGCGAAACGGCAAGCGCGAGTCCGGAGAACCTCGTTTGGCATACATCCTTGGTTTCCGGTGTGTTGGCTGCAATGGTATCGACGACAACCGTAACAACCAGAAGGAAAAGAGCGTTGTAGATCGAAATCCCAAGACTTTGGGACTCATTGTAATCCTCCTTGACGTGGCGCGTGACAATTGCCAAGTAGGTTCCACCGAACAACATCAGGAGCTCGAGACCGAGGAGCACAAATTCAAGCAAGTCGTTCGTGCACACTCGCCACACCAGTGTTGTGAGATCATCTAACTCTTTGGTATACTCTAGTCGAAGGGCAGGTGTGCCGAATGTCTGTGCCAAAAGCAGAAGCAAAAAAATCCCCAGAATGCCACCAAGAACCTTGAACAGAAACTCGTCGGGCATCTTGATGAGGATAGCTTGCTTATTGGTATGCGGAAAATGCGCCAGACCTTGAGTGAAATCGCACCGAACGTCATGGCGAAACCCAGGTGCGAGAGATAACCAACGCTGTTTTTCAAAATTCATCAGCCTTGTAGTTCCGTTGAGCTCCGTTGAATGAGCGAATGCAACTCATTTTCATGATAATCATATTCCTACCTTCGACAGACAGCAGGTGAATCGTATGACCATCCAAAGAAGGCCGGGAATGAAGACGCCAACAACATCATGCACCCAACAATGGTAACGCAAATAAAACGGAAACTGTTCCTTTTAACAGCGGGGCTCTCACGATTCAGTACGACTCCGACCAGAACAATCATGAAAGCAAGTTCCAAGATGATGCCGGTGATGAAAATTCCCATGAACAATGGACGATTGAGCTCATAATATTGTGTCACTGGCATGACGTTGGGTGCAGAGTTGGATCCAAAACGGCAGACCTGCTCATGGTAAGGACACCGTCCTCCCACATCGCAATCGATTGCGTGACGTCCTGAACGCTTGACGGGTTCGCTTGCAAAGCTTGAAGATGCGTCATATTGACGGCTGCAACACGTAGATCAAGAGCTGTTTGAGTTTTTGCCCATTTGCCGACGCTTGTACAAAGTTCATAAAAACAAACTTTCGACTCACCGTTTTCAATTTGGAAGCTTGCAAGCAAATACCCGGTTTTGTTGTCGTATTTGAACGAACTGTTACGAAGGCCCGGAATGCTCAAACTGTTTGCCAGGGTCAGAAACTGAGAGAAGCTGGCGTCTTTCAAGAGATTTCTCTTGGCGACTCTTTCCCATGTTGTTATGTTCTGGCGCACCAACTCGGATATAGTTGGAATGATGGTCGCCAAGCAAGCCGGAGTGAGGAGGTCTAAGTCCCTCATGGGAAGAACGTTGTCCACCACAAATCGATTTTCGGGAGTGAATTCGTTCAACACTTTGTGGATGAGACGATGGTAGGGACTCTTGGTGAACGGCAGGGGTGATAACGGGTTGATGATGAAGACACGGCCATATGCAAGCGGCAGTAAATGACTAAAGTTGAATTCTTCTCCGGAAGCGGAAAGGAAAAATGGTATCAGTCGACTGTGATGCTTGACCTTGTTTCAGGAACAGGCATAGATGACAACCAAAATGGAGAAAGATTATAGACGTACGATGTATTACTGCATTTTTCCAAACAGCACCACCATACGTATGCAAAAACAGCATCTCGTTCGTTTGAACGTAACCTGGATATTCCATTGAAGGGAATTAGCTCAGGAGAAACTCCAGCTTTTGTTTGGCAGTGTCTGGTTTGCAGGTCTTCCGTACCTTGTTTGACGGCTTCATCAAAAAGTGATAACACCGATGAGCTGCCGCAAGTAACTACAACACGAGCACGAGCGTCACGGACTCCTTTGATGATCGATGCCCAATCCTGTCATAGTTGATGAGCGCGCGTTTTAAACGCCAAGAAAAAGCAAATAGTTTGGCCAAGAGAAAAGCAGAGTCTGCGTACATATCCGTAGCGATAGTTTTGCATGTAGATGTCTCTGTTCTGTGTGTCCACAACATTGCGGGTGATTAGGATCGTGATGTTGTTCTTCGCCGCATCTTGGACGAAGCCGTTGATCATATCCTGTTCTCACGCGAGGTCCATGGGGGCACGAACGTAATATAGAATTGTAAATTGTTGCCCACAGAAACAAATCATAGAAGCGGAATTTAACTTGACCTCAACGACTTATCATAAAATCCAAGAGACCAACTCTTACCGCACAGTACGTGGTTCCTTCCTTAAGTATCGCGATCCTCCGCAAATTGTACATCACGAGAAAGTCCACAAGCACCTTTCCCATCTGCGAGCTCGGCGCGACTGATCTCATAAATGTGGGGAAGGCCGCTTTGTCACTGAGTTCATTCCCAACCGCCGCGTTAGAACACTGAAGAAGTTTGAAGATAGAAACGACTTTTTGTTCGGTGACTGAGAGGGTTGTTGAGACGTCTGAAACAAAAAATGCGACGCTTTGGTCTATGAGACGGAAAGTTTCGATCGTGGCGTTTCCCTGTTTCAGATACAGATGTTTCTTATGAGATCAACCTGTACATAACTTCGAGGAAAGCGGAGCGTAGAAGACAAAGGCGGAAACCCGACATCCATCCGAACTTACCAAGTCCCATCTGTGACCGCCATACACAATCTGCACTTGCACATCTGGCGGGTAATGGATGTTCTGCGCATTCCAGTAATCAATCAATAGTTGCGTGCTCAGCAACTCACGGTTCACCCAGTTGAAGAACCCTGAAAAAAAGGTTTCAGCGAACATCCTTATTTCCTCGTTTTCGGTGCTCTAACAAATGTGATAAAAGAACAGGAAGCGGAAATTACGAAACATGGAATCTTTCGATATGCTTACTTCCGTTTCTCCGTGTAGGAAGGAGTGGCGGGAAAAAGGTACCCAATCTTCACCAGGGTGGTTGTGGCATTTGACACGGGTTGAGCCACTGCCCATCCAACCATTGACATCAACGCAAGGACAGCGCAAACAACCAGCCTATGAATGTCGACGTTGTTCGCGGATAACATTGCTCTTTGCGAGGGTGATGGACTAAAGAATATCAAAACTAAGTATTCAAAACCAATATTTATTGACTTTCCACGGAAATTTTTGTTCACAAATGCGAGACCCAAAACCCACCAAAAACTGCTATGTGGGAGCCATAAACTATAGAGTCTGATAAAGATGATTTGTTTCTGGAGTAACGGTGTTAGATCAGTGTCGGGAAAAGAAAAAAGGAGGGGCAACACAAACAATCGACGTTCGCCAGCAATAGTGGGGGGAATTTGGGGACTAGAAGCGGTTGCATCGGAATCCAAACAAAAGAAACTTTAAGAAAGAATGAATTCGAGGGTTGTTTCCATGGGAAAGTGAGTCGCCTTTTTCTGTGTGGGAAAATGGATTCCGTTTTGAATCCATGTCTGGAAAAGCAAAAAGGAGGGGAAACACAAACAGTCGATGTTCGCCAGCAACAGTATGGGGGGAGTTTCTGGACTAGAAGCGGTTGGATCGGAAATCAAACAAAACAAAGAAAGAATTTGAAGACGTGTTTGGGGAAAGTCAATCGCCTTTTTACCGTGTGGGCAAATGGATTCAAGTTTGGGGCGTTTCCATTTGAGAAAAAACACTCGCTCTATTTGATAATTTGATATGGTACTTTGCTGGAACCAAAGTACAACCAATGTTTCGACGCGTCTATTCCCGCACGATCCAATTATTTTGGTGGTGTTTCGACTCCATGTTCCGCAAACCAGACCTCCACGAATGTGACGACCTTTCTTTTTATGCTTCGACACCCTATCACATGTGGGTGAAATTTCTTTTACGCTTTTCGCTTTGATACCCATCAAATGTGACGACTTTTGCATTTGACACCGGGTTCAGAAGTTTCCAGCCGCTGGTCATCCAACCATTGACATCATGATTAACGCAAGGATAGCACAAACAACCAGCCGATGCATCTCGCGGGTAGCATTTCTCTGTGCGAGGGTGATGGACTAAAGAATGTCAAAACTGAGCAAATACCAATATTTACTGACTTTCCACGGAAAATGACTGGCGTGACGGTGTTAGATCGGTGTCCGGAAAAGAACGGGAAACACAAACAGTCGATGTACGTCAGCAGTAGTATAAGGGTAGTTTCCGGACTAACAAGCAGTTGGAATGCGTGAATGTATTTCTTCAGGCGCAGCCTCAAAAGGACTATTGCCTATCAAAAGAAACTGAGGAATTCGAAACCTTGTTTTCATGGGAAAGTCAATCGGCTTTTTACCGTGGATTCAAGTTTGGGTGTATTTCCATTTGCGGAAAAACACTCGCTCAATTTGATAATTTCATATGGTACCTTCAAACCAAGACACAACCAACATTTCGACGCTTCTACACCCCACGATCCAATTATTTTGGTGGTGTTTCGACTCCATGTTCCGCGAACCAGACCTCCACGAATGTGACGACCTTTCTTTTTTGCTTCGACACCCAATCATATGTGGCAATCTTTCCCTTATGCTTCGACACCCAATCGAATGTGGCGACTTTTCCCTTTTTGCTTCGACATCCCCAGATCATTTATTTCTTTGCTCAACCCTAATGAGTGTTGTGAACAGGGTAACGATTGGATACTGGAAGGAGGTAGAGATTAGTTGCTTAGGCAATGGGTGTACGTAAACTTAGCACGAACGACAGTAAACATCAAATGGAACTACATTCGACATACTTGGCGGAATTATCATGTGCAGAAAATCCCGAGTCAAGACAGACGCATACGTATCGGATAATACATCGCATCAGGGATACGTAGTTCTACAAGACAGGTCAGATATGAGTGGAGTCTATCAACAACAATGCGTTTCGTTCCATGGCGGCTACTCTAATGGTAAGCGAAGCCATTTATGTCCCGGTACCATCTGGTGGCATCCCATTATGCTGACGACATATGTCTTCGCCCCTAACTTCTGTGATCAATGCGGGGCAAGGAAGTTAACAATGGAAGCACACGGCATCACCAAGCTTCCATCATTCTAGGACTTCTAGGGAAATCCGAGGTGATCACATAGCCAGATGAGACTCTTGTCGATCTCTTGGATTTGCTGCTGATGCAACTCACGTCCGAGCAGAAGCAGCTCGTAGTTCAATTTTCGTTGATTTACCTCCATCGCAAAGGAGGTATTGAATCGATCTTTGAGGACATGATGTAAGTGGATGAGGTTGAAGCGAAAGGACAAGCTCAAGGCAAAGCTCGTCGATAACCCAACGCGCAAGGGGCATAGCAAAGACCCTTCTGACGCCCCGCACGTTCAAAAAGCCGCGTTCTGACTCAGATAACGCGAGAGGCGACGAAATTCGAGAGTACTGATGGAGGAGCATCTCTTGAAGTCCCTCAGAATGAAGGGTGTGTACGAGCTTCGGTTGCAACACGAGGTAACCGCGAAATCTGTCCATGCAGCGGAAGCAGGTGCCGAAGAAGCTGAGGGAAAAGAGCGGCAACTCCGAGAGGAACTTGAATAGCGCATCAAGATGAAGAAGTACGACGCCGTGGCAAGAGATGAGTAAGCCGACAGTAAGCCTGCGTCATGAAGGAGCCCGCCGAGCTGCCCAGTTTTTTTTCTGTTCAGCTGGTACCATCTTTGCTTTCAAAAACTCCTTGTAACAACCTACATGATCTGGACCTCTCTGATTTCATCAACGGATGGGTTGTGCCTCCGACGGCCCAATTGCAAGCTTGAAGAGAGCACCAAAATATATCAGTTCAAATACGTAGACGTTTCATCCAGCATTTTCTTTTTCCCAATGATGCTATTAGATGCATTTGAGCAGAATCCTAGTGATTTTGAAGAGTTTAGAGAGGAAACATGCCATGTTTCTGTCCATCTGGACTTCGAACTCTGCCTCTGGAAGGGTAATACAAAGTGCGGAGCTGGAAGAAGGGTTTTTCCGCACTTCTTCCTGAACTTCGATCCCATTCTGGAATCCAGGCTTTGGCGACCCCGTTGCCTCCTTTGCTGCTTTGCTTGCCGTCTTCATTGCTCCGACGTCGGGGTTTCAACTTCCAGCACATACAACTCGTGTTGTCTTCTGACTCAGCCTCTATCCTGCAAGCTTGCTGACTTTGTTTATGTAATAGCTGCCAAATCGTCACCTGCGGATCACGGTATTGGGTTCATCCGCACAACACAACATACAACTCCGCACGAACCCATAACAGAATGGACATCCACAGCACTTCAACTCCCGCTTCAACTCTACAGCCTCCTCCATCCGCTTCATCCACGGCGAACCCGCAAAGGAAAAGACTCACGTTGGCTTGTGGTTCGTCTACATGCAGTCCTACGCCC
>JADGJF010000985.1:0-12879 GCA_027596845.1 Quaeritorhiza haematococci
TTATCACTTGGAATTCTTCAACTTTGCTTCTCTCTCGCCTTCCTCCTCTCTCCTCTCGCCGACAGCATCTCCCGGCCCCCCCCCGGGGGGCGGGGACGGGGGGTGGGGCGGGGAGTCATAATGTGAATAGGGAGAGTTGGATCTCGAGGGTTAGTGAGGTATCGGGGACGTCGGATTCGAAGGGGACTTTTGGAGCTCTTACGGATGATGAAGATGCATCAGTTACGGATGTTAACTGGAGGTTGGGGTAAAGGAAACTCTGAAGGCGGGAGAGAGAGGGATAGATACCGATGGGATTTGCGACACGTTCCAACTTTCAAGTATACCTGATACAGTACTTGAAAGCTTATACAGTAAATGCTACCGAATTGTAAATGATAAAATGATACATAGTAAACACCTTAAAATGTGAAAATATATAATGCTTCCTATTATACCAGACTGGCCCCCATCCTGGGCGTACCTATGATTTAATTTTGGCTTTCTTTAATATTGATTAACATTTACGATTTAGTCATAGGTGGTGTCATTTCCCGCACTTCCGACTTCTGTCCACCTGGCATTCGCCGCTGCCCACATTCATCCCTTTCGCCAACCCCAAACTCTGACCTTCAAACCACACCCCACGATCCCAGGCACTTGCACTTCTCGTTCTGGATGCTCACTGTAAGTACCTCCAAATGCAAGGTCATCTTTCAGTTCTCAGGACCGATTCCGAGTCGCGGTCTGTGCATTCATCGATGCCAGTTCGGAGGTTCCAAAACAGGTTCCCGAGCAGTGCACCTGTGAGGCTCTGGAGTCGGACTCTGAACTTCCGAGTCTGAAGTGTGCCACCACCTGCTTGAAACGCGTTTTCCCTGCGAAAACCAGCCCGATCGCCGATAAGAACGCGTTCCAGCGACTCTGTCCAGTCACACACGAAATTCTCGAGTCATTTCCGATTCCAACCTTTCAAAACCGCGACCTTTCAAGGCACCCCGAGTCCGCGACCACATGTCATCAATGTCACTACACGACCACTCTTCACTCACCACCATAATCTTGTGCTCAACCGCCGTGATGCTCTCTGCCATTCACGCCATACGAAGACGCCGGCGTCGACAAAAGCTGTTACTTCTTTTCCTCTTGCGTCAATACCGTGATGAACTCTTCGGAGAGGAACAACGAGAAATGGAAGAGTTGGAGGAGTACGACGAGGAGGAGGATTGTGAAGGTATGATGTGATGCCGGTTTTGGACGTGCAGAGAGAGGTATGGTTCGAGGCGGGAGGGAGGAATTCGATGAGAAGATGATGAACTAGTTGGGGGATATATCCAAACATATACCTGGCGGATCCGGAAGACGTTTCGGGTGAGGAGTGATCTGTACGAGAGCATGGTGGGTATGACGATGCTTCTGCATTTATGTTTCCGATTTTATGTATTAGATCTTTTCTGTGTTGTTGTTTTATGTACCAGTATTGGGCAAACAAAGTTGCTACAGATTTGGATTTCGAGTTCTTACATAATGGTCCTCCAATGTCTACTCGACGTTTGCTTCTGTATTTGGTCCTGATTTGATTTGGTCCCATTAGAGAGGAACCGCTGAGTGGAGTGCGACGACGGAAGGTGATTTGGGTTGTTTTGCTCAAACTTCGCATGCATTAGATAACGATGTAGACACTGATTTACTTATCATCATTCCTGCTTCAAGTTCACACTCCGATTCACCAAATATACACACCAACCACCACCACTCCCTGCCAAATCCCTCATCCACATTCACGCTCCCACTGGCAAACAGGATCCAAAATACCGCTTCGACAACATGACTCAACAAACAACCCACAGCAGCTCCCACCGATTTCGGATCAACAACAAAAGATCCCCGCAGTATGATGTAGGCGAACCCGATTGCTTGGGATGTGACATCGTTGGTTTGGGATGCGGGGAAGTAGGATTTTCATTCCGAGGCGGAAGGGGGTCTCAGGTGGACCCAGCGGAGGATGGTTCGGGCGAGGCATGGGTTATAGGAGCGCATGATGGGTGATGGAGTCATCAGAATCTGGTGAAGAAGATTGAACGGATAGATATGAATTCGAAGACCGGTGTGATGATGATTCCGGATGTCTATGTAGGTCCTAAGAGACCCTTTCCTCTTGATGGCAAGCCTGTGAAGAAAATATGAGGTTGTGATGAATAGAGCAAAGAATTAGACTGTAAGTCGCAAATTCGAACTCAAACCTCCGTATAAGTAAATACATGTACAATTAGATGTACAATCTGCTGTGGGTGCTGCCGCGGGTGTGGCCGCCAGCCAGACCACACACCAAGACCTCCAAGCTGCTCAGGAGCTGGCTCCATATTAGCAGTCCATCAATTACAAGTCCATCGGCTGAATTTCGGACGGGAACCAAAACCAGAAACTGGACGGGGACCAAACTTCTGAATTGGTCGCGCCTTCATTGTTTTGCAAGGTGCTCAAGGCTGCTGCAAGCTGATCTCTATTGATCGGCGAATCCAAAGATCTGCCGCGGCGAGATCTTCGTCTGCGGACTCTGAACATGCTGTGAACACTCGGAACAGCGATTGGGGACTGCAAGAAATAGAGGATGTTTTGGTATGTTTATGCGGCTGCCCTGTGACTGCTGCCAAATGTGAAGCGGGAACCGCTTGTTTGCTTTCCATTACGTGATGATTCTTGGATCGGCTGCCATTTGGAGAATCCTTCGATTTAAGCAGGTCTAACCTCCATGCGGCGCTGCTTCCACATTTTACGTGATGTTTTGTCATGTTCTTGGATTTGCTTGAACTAACACATACAATGGACGGCATTACTGTAACAAAGCTGGGTCGGAGTTTGAATCATAAACCAAATGCTTCCCATTTGAATTTCCTCGATTCCTGCTCAGTTCCCTCAGATTCTTATCCTATTGCAGCAGGGCTGCGCGAATATCGGGTATTGTATTTACTATCGCGACTGCAGTTTTTGAAATACTCTTTCTCACAGAGTGGAGTAGGTCCTGAGGAACTGCTAACTTGGGATGCGTGGTCGAAGCTCTGGTCGAAGCTCTCTCTCAACTGACCCACTACTCTGGCGTTGGCCCCGGGTAGGCCCTGGCACACACCGGCGCACTCAAGAGCCCATACGACGTCCTGCACGACGTCCACAGTGCCTGAGTGAATCGACCACCTCAAGCGCATGTCCAAGTTTTGTGTCCGTCCGTTAAACCTCCAAGCCCCACCCTGCCGCTCTATACCGACGGTAAACTCAATTTGCACAACATTCCCCTACATTTGATCACCACAATCCAACAGCATCCAAAGCAAAACAAATGGACAGGGCGCGGCGGATCAAACTTCACAACAAACCGTTCGCCGAGTTTTTGCCGACATTCGGCTCGTTTGGCCAATCTGGGCGGAGGCTGGGGCAGAGGGTGCCGGTCACGTTTTTGGGAGTATAAAAGGTGAGTCTGAGTTTGAACTTTTTCAGAGCACACAGAATCGCACGGAATCGAAGCAAACAAAGAAAGCCAACAATTCAAGAACAGAATAAAGCAGGAATTCCCAATCAAGACAGTCTCCGTCGACTCCGTCCCACCGACCAAAACGCATTCGTCCAATTCCACACATAACGCCCCCCAAACCTGCCAAAAATGTACAACTACGTCCTCGCCCGCACCATCCTCCGCTGGTTCTACCTCCCCTACGGTTTCGCCATCCACTTCTTCGGCGGTCTCTTCATCTTCGGTTCCCCGAAACGTCTCGAAACAATGCTCGCGAAAGACTTCTTCCCCTCCGACCAAACTGATGTCGCAACCGCTCAAGCCGTCGGGTTCGCATACTGGATCCTTTCCTTCATGCGCGGTTCATTTGTGATTGATCCGGATTCATTGGGGGCGTACATTGGGTGTTTGTTGACGCATGTTGCCGAGGCAGTGTTTTGGTTTATCACGTTTAGGAGGGTCAATAAGGGTTTCGGATTCAAGAATCTCGCAGGGAGTGGGGGGGTGGTTGTTGTCCACATTTTGTTTTTGGTGTGGTGGTTGCTCTGCTTGCCGAACTATTTGCCAGAGGATACGGTAGAGAAGTTGAAGAGGTTGTAGTGGGACGGAATGGGAGCCTGGAAGCGAAGAAGGTCATATAATTATTTATCTATATTAAATATAAAAAAATATGATTCGTCAAAAGTGGTCTGTCAAATGTCTATTCACAGTTACACAAGAGTCGCCCAAAACGATGATGATGAGAGCGACGCAGCACCAGACGCAGCACCAACGCTGGCACCAACGCTGATCATGTCAGACCAAGTTCAGACCACTGACTTGGTCATCCTCTGCTTGGACCACAGGCAAGAAGGAGGACGGTGGATGATCGCGTGAAGACTTGGAAGGGACTCTGATGACCGAAAGAAGAACCCGCACATCGAAAGGGACTAAAAGCGCGAGTTCCAGCACTCAAACAACCGAAAATATCCAAGAGAAAGTTGGGAGGAGGGAAAGAGAGGTGTGCACGTGCGACATAGATCGGAACTATGTGGCTTGACGGGAATTTGGGGGGAGAGGGGGTCGACCATGTGCGGATGAATGCACCGCAGGTGGAGTAGGTTGTTACCATTTCCATCGAAGAGGCGATATCAATCATGATTCCGAATTTCAAAGTGGTTTTACATGGGGAGCGAGGACGGCACAGGGGAACGTAACAGGATCCAGAGGGCGACGAAAGTTTTGCCATAAACAGAGGTACGTGGCATGGGCGATGATCTCTTGGGTTCAGAGGGGAAGGAAGTGGTGGGGTCGGGAAACTGGCTTGCTGTTGGAGAACTGAGACAAGTGATAGGAAGGGAGTGGATTTGGTAGTGAAGGAAGCGATCAGGTTGGGAGGAAATGTTGCGTAGTGGGGACAGTGCCGCTGCGCAGGGGTTAAACGCCCTACTTGGTAGGAAAGGAGGGAAGTAGGCGATGGTAACGAAGTATGTGGGAAATTATTACGGGTGAAAACAGTGCCGCTGCGCAGGGCTTCAACGCCAAGCAGGGAGCCAGGCAATGGCAACGAAGGGTGTGGTCGTCACCAACAAGGCGGTGTGTGGGAGGGAACGTTGTGGAGTGCGAACAGTGCAGCTGCCCAGGGCTTCAACGCCCCAACAGCAATGACCATGGTTCCTTCTCCTGCCGTTTTCTACTCCCCCGCTCACCTGATGTGGATATTGATGAGTTTCAAATGTCAGTATTGCAAATAGTGTACAGGAAAGAGTAGTTTGTCCGAAAATACACATGTTCTGTACACGACGCTCAAAAGCATGTTTCCAAAAGAGCGAAGGAGTCAAGTGAAAAGGTAGACAGAATCACATTCGGAAATCCGTTCAGCAACAACCCCATACATTTCCTCAGCTTTTCCGTTTTTTAAAAACGGGTGATGTCCTCGTTTAGTTTAGTTTTTGATGTGCAAATGTAAAATACAAGAAGTGTTCGAAAATCGACATCCGTGTTGATGGAAGAAACCATTGCAATTCTTTTGTGTGGGTTTTTGGAATGTGAGCGTGGGTTCTGGGGATTCCGCTTATGGTATCGAGATTCATGTGAGTATTCGCGCAGAAACATGTTCAAGAACCCATCTGAGAGCTTGTTTGCTTGCAAAGGTAATTTACGTTTTCAGCAGCTCGAGATATTTTCCTTCTCCTGACCCGAACAGTATCTCTCAACAAATTCAAAAGTCGCTATGTACATTCACTGGTTCGAAGTAGGTTAAAATGGGCATAGTCGTCGAAAACCGCATTTTACACTACAAGTCTAGGATTATTCTCTTCATAGAACGCAGATATTCTACATACACCAAAAAACCATCACGAAAGCCGCATTCCAAGCCGTCACTTCTCCATTCAATGCCAATCCCGACTCACCATCGTATGTACCGACACTACATCTCTTCCCCATCCGCCGCCCCAAACGTCCCCTTCGAATCACCCGACTTCCCACTCGCCGCCCCAGCACTCTTGTGCGACGCATTACTTCCCTGAGAATTGCGTCGATTCAGTATATGCTCACTCACCATCAGCGTTGACGCCGCGCCTGGATGCACAGATGCCTCATGATCCAATTTCGTCGGAGTCACAGCTCTCGGAGTCCCCGCTTTCGGCGTGACAGCAGCTGACCCCCCTTCCTCATCATCCGATCCTTCTTCAAAACCCCGTGTCCCAGGCTCCTCAACAAGTGTGAACCCAACATCTGGTATCATAATCTCCGAATCCGTGTCGTCATTTGCACTAACACCCATCGTCGCAGCCACGGAGCCAACCCTCGAATGCATCGTGCCAGCCGTCGCCTTCGACGTCGTGCCTGGTATTTGAGGATTACTGCTGAGGGAACGGGTGCCAAACGCTTCAGAAAGGGCAGAGGTATGTGTGATGTTGGAGTGTTCGGATTTGAAACTGAGGTTGCCTTCGGACATCCAGCTATAGCGGGTTGGTGGCCGCTCGGATATCGATGCTGATGAGCGGTCAGGGCTGCTGGTGTCGGTGGCTTTGTCAGATTTGGGGGAGGGGGAGAGGGTGGCGGCGGCGGTGGATGTTTGGGTATGCGGATCGATTGAGAGGGGTGGGGATTGAGTAGGGGGTGGTATTGGTGAACTCGCGCCCACTTGTTGGGAATCAGCCGGTGCAGGATCGCCGACTTCCGATGTTGGGGATACCGATGTTGCAACTCCTTGTTGTTCGATCTGCGTTGAAGGCAATCCGTCTGCGGTCGTAGGTCCGACATCAGACGTCAACACCGCCAACGATTCTAACGGTTTGATTGGCACAACTATCTTTTGTTCACCCGTCTCCTGTTTCGTCTCGCCCACGTTCGCCGGTGATGTCTCCTCATCCGTTCCATCAGCAGTTGATGGGACGCTCCCAGAGAGGGGTGCTTGTGGTACGGACGGCACAGGCGACTTCCTCCCACCGGATAATCCCAAGAAAGAAACAATGTCAGATGTCAACGATTTGCGTGTACTTCCAGAGGCCGGATTTATTGTGGCGGTAGCATCACCTGGCTGCGAGGTAGGGGGATATGAAACAGTTCCCGCGACAGCCGGTGAATCCGATTCATTCTCGATGAGATGCCTCTGCACAACATCAATCACCGAGTTCTTTCGTTTGGAACCGTCTGGTTGACTCGGAGGACTCGGGTGCGGTGCGCTTGCATTTGCATGCGTTTGACCGTCGGGTGAGATGCGGATTATCGGTGCTGCGATTTGCTGCTTAGTATCTGTTGTGGACTCAGTAGTTGGAGAGGCAGCACCGCCTGCTTCGGCAACAACCGCTGCATCACCAGCAACAGGAAGACTGGGAACAGGGACGGAAGGTTCCGACAAACGATGCAACCGCTGCTGCTTCGACGTCCCATCCCAAACCCCCGACATTCGATCTCGACCTGAACCACCCGACTTTCGCTTCTCGCTAACTTTTCTCTGCAAGTTTGTGGAAGCAGCACCCCATGGCGACCGAACCTTCCCCCCACCTTTTCCAGACTCACTTTCTAAATCCTTACTTCCCGAGGTTCGCTTTCCATTGTTTCGCAAACGGGCGACAAAGATGGCTCCTACTACGATGCCGGTGAAGACGAGTACGCCAATGATTATGCCGACGATTGCTCCAATTGAGAGGGATGAGGAGGAGGATTGTGCGGATAGAGCGTTCAAGTCGGTGGCGGATGTGGGGGATGCGGTGGAGGAAGGCAGGAGGGTAGTCGTAGATGGGTCGGCTAGGCGACTACAGCAGGGGTCGGTTGCGTTAGTGGAGCAATACTTGGTGGCTGCGGATACCACGCCGAATCCTGGTGGAAATCAAGAAGTTTTGGCACATTTCGTGAATCAACTGACAACGACATGGATCAATGAAAGTATTCCTTTCCCTCTCCCCTTCCCCATTTTCGACTACCCCGGCTATTTTTCTCACGCCTCTGCCCCTCCTCTTCCCCTTTTTCACGCACACATCCCTCGCTCTCAAGCCAAAACCTGCTCCAAACGACTCACCACAAGTCCCGAACTCCAGCGGAGTCGCTTCTACGCACGCCCCGCTCGGCGCAACCGTCAGTTTCAACCGATTAATCAAATCACTAAACCCCGCCAGCCAATCCGGCCCGCAATTAGCTGACGCAAAAGTCATGGCGCTGAGATAGCCATCATATGTGCTTTGACAGAGAGTAGCCGTCAAATCGGCGGAACCACCAGTGCATTGGCCGGATAGGAGCACCAGACTTGCGCAAAATGTTGATTCAAAGTAACGGAAGACAAAGTCCTAAGAGTGGTTTGAGGAAGGAAAAACCATATGTTAAACATTCTAGACCTCAGAAAAGAAAATAAAGTGTAAAGAATAATCACAACCCATCGGATTTGACACTTACCTCTGGCAACGAGCACTTCAAACTTCGTGTCTGCTGCCTCAGAGATTCGGGTGAAGTATATTGCTTGATAGCTCTCTCAATACCTTCCAACGTCGCTGGAACCCCTCTAAAAGCCGGATCTCGGAGCGAAATGTCAATGAGCGGTAATACACTTGGGTGGATGAAATATTGACTCCAGCCGCCGCCGCAGACTTGCGAATTGCGGAGGGAGATGCAGTTCGATTGCGACGGTTGTGCCAAGACAGGTGAGGGGATGGCGAGGAAGAGTAGTAGAGACGTGATGGTGGCGAGGGTGAGGTTGGCAAACACCCCGCGGCCGGCAGGGTCGGAATAGTTGACGCGTGATGAGTTCCCCATTTTGCTTTGGAGTATCCGAGTCATCAAGAAGTGCGGGATTTCACTTCACGCATGCCGAGAAGGGAGCAAAGCGCCCACCCCCGTTGTTCAGTCTAAAAGGAACGTCTCCAGATTGATTGTAAGTCTTTCTTTGAACCTTTGTTGTTAGTCTCCCACTCGAGCCTCCCATAAGACCCACTTGACAGTCTCCTCCAACCTTCTTTCGATGTTGTTTGTGACTTGTGCAGACCAGGAATGTGTGTGGTTCTGTGTCTCTGTTTGTGCCATATCCAGGAGCCAAAAGTGTTGAAGGCGGAGGAGCGGCATTTGATCGTCGGAGTACGAATGTTGCACGGATTTTCCGCGAAGAAAGCCTTGTGCATATTGAGAAAAAGCCCTCATGCAACGACCGTTTTGCCAAAGTCGAGAAGGTTGTGGGCTGGATGAGCGCCGGTGGAAGTGAGACTGGAAGTGAGATGAGTCCATGACCATGTTCATATTTTCGACAAATAACGAGTTTCTAAAGTTTCTAGGTACCTATGTGATAAGATTCTGCCAAAATCATCCAAAAGAATGAAGGAGAAATCCATGAAAGCTATACCGATATACATATGTATAGAAAGATACATGAGTTTGCGAATACCATCCATCAAACTCGTCATATGCCTGAACATTCCCGAAAGTATGCACAGGAAAAACGCAACGGTTGGTCTCCATTCAAACTCCGACGACAACCCCCAACCTTCTTTCACACCATGATTCCCACTCGACCCAGTTCCTTCATGTCCTTCTCCCACTGTCCCTACTTTCCACATCCCCCTCATCCTCCGCAACAGTCGGCAAAGCAGACGAAATCTCAATCCCCGTCGGACTATCCGACCGTGCGGTTGACGTGCCTGACCGGCCACTGACACCACCCCAGCTTTTCGTTGTAGTCCCCCTGTTTAATGTGTCCCGGTACGTATCCGCGATCATCTGCGCTTCGTCTTCGGACAGGTTCAGTGCATGAACCATGTCAGGGTCAAGGGGTCCTGCGGGATGGACCACAACAGGTGGCGAGTGGTGTGAAGGAACAGGGGCGGGCCCAAGCGGTGCAGCGGGTGGAGAAAGAGATGGGTCCTGTTCTGGTGCAACCGCTGTGGTCGTTGAGTGTGAAAGGGATGGTGAAGGGTGGCTTTCAATTTGTGATGAAGTTCCGGGTTCCCCTCCATCACCAACGACCACTCTAACAGGAAGCGGCGAATGTGTTCCATGCATCTGCGGTGGCGCATCCCGCAGATTCACCATCGGGCCCCTGCCATCAAATACACGGTCCTCTTCCGCCATCCACGATGTCAATGTGTTGGTGAACGACCCAGATGATGCCGATTTAACACTTGCCCTCGTCCCACCTCCAACCATTGCAGTCGTGGATGTTTCGCTGCCGGGGCGATGTGAGCCGTAGAGACCCCTTGCCGGTTTTTTGATCGAGTATACGTGCTGTAGACCCCGTCCACCCTTTTTCCGCCGCAGCGTTACCACAATTGCGCCGACGACGGCGAGGACAACGAATAGGCAACCGACTGTGCTTGCGATGATGACTATGCTTGAGGGGGAGGAGCTGGTACTTTGTGAGGCAGCGGTGAGGTTGTTGTCGGTTGCAGGCGATGAGGAAGGACGACTGGGTGATTGATTGGTTGTCAACGACAGCATTCTCTGACAGCAAGAGTCCCCTGTGCCTGATGTGCAATAGGTTTGCGCACGGTCCAGCGCTTTCGGGTCATTGGTGAAGCCTTTTCAATGCAAAGACGGGTAAGTAAATGAAATCAAGATCGAATTCTAAAACGAAAAGGGCTCCCCTCCAACACAAAACATCAGCACGCAACCCAGAACTGAAATCAATCTACTGCACACATACCACACGTGTCCGCCTCCAGAACATCGTAGGCGACACATCCAGTTGTTTCCTGCGCAACAGCAACAGGCATGGCGACGCTGTTGAAAATCCAATCCGTTTCAACAATGTTCCCAGCAGCACGCGGACAGATGCTGGTGTCTTTGCGAACTTCGATGGATTTCATGAATTCGTCCCAAGTGGTTCGACACAAGGTGGGGGTGGATCTGAGTTGCCTGCGAGGACTGTCCGGATCGGGGCAAAAAGAATAGCCTACGACGAAAGCGCATAGTACACTTATGCGCTGGAACGCGGAGGGAGAGACAGCCGTTTTGTGATTTAGATATTGTTTGGAGAATCAGATGTGTGTTTCCAGCCCGAACATGATTTTCACGCGTTTCCCAACAATATGTCCATCCAATACTTACATAGCGCACAATGTTAGGGTCCTAGGAGCAAATTTCCAATGAAGCGAACTGATGTTATTACAAATACCATAGCCAACATTGTCCGTTCAACGGACAGCCCAAAATGCCCAGAATCCGTTTCGTAGGAGGATTCCCTTACTCACCATACTTGGACACCCCAACAACTGCATCATAGGCTTCAATCCGTCCTCCGTGGCCAAGGTGGCCATTCCTCTGCATTATCAAACGGGAAAAAAGGGGCATGAACAATTGGAAATATCAGTCAACACACTTGAATCAGAAGAAATAATGTCGCCATCTTCTACATCCCACATCTCCCCAGCATAAAACCCCCCGCTCCAAATCCTTACCGATCAAACCCCTCAACATCCGTCACATTCGCAAAATAATTCGCCCCCAGCAACGTCGCTACCGGAGCAAACGACTCTGGATGAACTTTATAATCCGCCCACGATTTGCAGAACTTGGAGTTGGTTAAAGGAAAGCATTGGCCTTGCGATTTTACGGGGGTTGCTGATAGAAGGAGGATCAGGGTCGTGGTGAGGAGAAGGGCGGCCGCGGGGGAAAGTCGGGGAGCGGAGTCCGACGTTGTATACGTTCGCGTCATGGTTGTTGTTTGAGTGACGGGTGTTGTTGCCAGTGAGAGCGTGAAGTCATGCTTGGCGCTGGAGAGACACTTGCGGTCACCACCCTGCTCCTGCGCGGACGGCACACCTTCAATCCACGGCTCTAATTCTAAACAACGCTGGTATAGGTACCGTCACGATCAACCGAATTTCTTGACAACGCTTCTTTCAGAATCTTTCTATATTTACTACCTACTAAGTGCACTCACAGTGACGAAAACGCACGTTCACTTTTCCCGTCGCTGGCATTGAGGTTCGCGGAAAAAGCCCCCAGAGGCGTCTACTTGGTGATGATTGGCTTCAAAACGGTTTCCATATGTCTGGACCAGACTTTGGGGATTTGTGTCCGATTTGTACTGTATGAACGCGAATCAGTAGCCTAAGCCCTCAAGGGTCTGTGATCGAGATCGACACGAATGAGGGTTTTGTGAGGAGAACGCCGTTGTTGGGCGACGGCGCTGGTTGCTGTGTGTCGGTGTCTCGCACGGCGATTCACAGAGGAGGAGAAGGTGGTCTAGTAGAAGTCATAGCCGGCCCCGCTTTCCCGTCATGGAACGCGTTGTCGAGACGTCGTCTGTCTTGCTTGCAGAGAGCGCTCTTGGAGCGAGAACGCCAACGCGAAGCCTCCGTAGCCTCATTATGCATGATTGGTCAGAGAGGCGAGATCGTCTAAGCCGCCTGCCTTTTGTGTAGTTTTTGAGTTCGAGTTCGCGAGGTGTGCTTCGCGTTTTGTTCAAGGCGGGTGGAGCGGCCGCATTTAGAGTTGGCTTGACAGCTAGAAGGGGGCTCTGCGTTCGGTCGGTACGCATCAGCAAGCCTGCTTTGAAGGCAAAACTCCTAGCATAGGTACCTATTGCGCGAGCCTGAGCAGCATTTGGGGAACTCTGCTGGTTTGAGGGGATTGTGTAAGGGAGCTCACTGTAAGGGCAAAGCTGGACTCGGCGGGAAGCAGGACGGAAAGAGCGGAGGATAGGTACCACTATCATCTGTTGCTGCCTAGCAGACGTTTTGGCTCGGCGAATTCGAATTCAATCCCTTCAGGATATAAACAATGTCAAAGTCCCGTATAGTTCACCACCAGGTCGGTCTGATTTCAGGTCTGATTTTGAGACCAGCAGAGGCAAGCCCGCTCCACCCGCTCCAATTTTCCAGCCAATTTTCCCAAGTCCAAGGGAAGAAAACACAAAGGATACGTATACCAGATCGATATCTGGATCTTATTTTGCGGCGCTCACGCACAGGCGAAAAGGGTGG
>JADGJF010000986.1:0-12875 GCA_027596845.1 Quaeritorhiza haematococci
GTATGTTGGGGGGGGGCGGGCTAGCGTTGCGGTGAAAAATCGCAGTGGATGGCTCTGCGTATTTGCCGTGAATGTTTTTGACTCATAAACATCTCGTTGTTTCAATTCCCTCTCGTTCACTCCGCAACCCTCACTACAGATTGCTTCTCCCTCCCCCAAATCCACATCAACATCCCGATCCGGATCCACACGATCAACACCTCTCCCCCGATCCACTCGCACACCCACACCCACATCCCGTACCTCCGTCACCAACCCCACCCCCACCTTCGCCACATCCAACCCCATTCCGAAAGAAAGAAAACTGAAATGCGCACAGTGTGGTCGTGTGGCTGAACCGGTTGGGGTTGGATTTGATGAAGGATTGGGGCAGGTGTTGGAGAATGCAGGGAAAGGAGGGAGAGGGTGGTGCTGTGAGGGAGCGTTAAAAGCGTTTGTTTGTGGAAAGAATTTGAGGGGGTGGGTATTCATTCTTGTTCATTTTTTGGAGAGGGTGATTTTTGAGGTGACGTGCCCGAAGACAAAGGCGGGGGAGAAGGAAGCGGAGTGCAGGAAGAGTATGGTTGGTTGAGCTGCGGGTCTGGGTGGTGTTAGAAATTGCGAATCGACAGGCTTATCCTCTATCCACCTCTATCCACACTCCCTTCTCTTATTTTGTCTCTCTCTCTGTTTCCCGCTCCTATTCGCCTTCCCCTCTCCTCTCATCCACTCATGAACAAAATAGCTCGTCAATCTCATCCGATACTCAGACCCTCACTCATCTCCGCCTAGACCGTTGCAACATCCACGATCTCAGCGACCTCATTCCCCTGTTCCAAGCCATTCTTTCGACAGCGTCACCCCCACCACCATCACCGCAACCAAGGAAGTCCACCACTCCAACACCCGCCTCCAGACCCTCGTCGAAAGCGCCTATGAAGACTCTTCTGAAAGTGGGAGGAGCGGCGGGAAAATCGCTGGGCGATAAGGAGAAAGAGAGGGTGAAGGATGGGATGAGGAGGGAGGAGGGTGTCGGAATATCGTTGAAGGGGGTGACGCATCTTTACATGCAATGTGTAAGTACAATGTGTCAGTGAAAGCGCTGTTGGTGTGGCTCGGGGGAAAGAGAAAAAACTGAAAAGCAGTGACGGTTCGCATACATTCTCATGGTCACGACCGACCCCCTCCAAGCACAAACCGTTCGCTCACAATCCTTCGATGCATATTATTTCCCCATCCATCACTACTAGAATTCACTCAAAACCCTTGACCACCCCATCCTCCGCACCTTCTCGTCTCTTCGCTTCCTTATACTCTCCGACAACGAAATCGAGTCACTTGGTGCAGCGGGGACTAGGGATCAACCTCAGGGGCCCCGACCGGCAGATTTGGCGATTGGGCGCGAGGATGTTGGTTTGTCTGAGAGCGGAAAGAAGAGTGCCGCTGTAGGAAGTGTGCTTTCCTCGTTGAGTAACTTGCGGTTGCTGGATTTGTCGAGAAACAAGATTCGGACTGTGGATCCAGGTAGGTTTTCTGATATAGTGCATGACGGTCATTTTGGTGGAGGGAAATTTCAGTCGTTCATGTGGACTTCGAAGTCACTCACCAAACGCCTTAAACCACCTCATATCCTCCACACCAGAAACTTTCCCCGAATCTCTGGAGTACCTCATCTTGACAGATAACCCCTGTGTACAAGAAGGCGGTGTAGATCTGCGACTAAGAATTGTGGGTGCCTTACCGAGGTTGGAGGAGCTTGATGAGAAGGTGGTGACGAAAGTTGAGAGGAGGTTGGCCAGGGTTTTGAAAGGGAGTAGTGCGAGGTGAGGTTCGCTGGGCTTTCTTTCTATACGTTTCGAATTTCGGGTGATTGCTATGTGTGGGACTGTATGTTCGGATGGATTGGACTGGGTTTGTTTGGCGATGCACGAAGGATTTACCAACAGTGCTTCATTGCTCCTTGCGAATTTGATGTATTGTGTCGACAGAGCTCCAGAATCAACAGCTGAATCAGTGAATGCCGACGAAGACGCAACAAATGATGAGGAAGAAGGCGAAGACGCAACAAATGATGAGGAAGAAGGCGAAGATGATGACGAGATTGGCCTCAACTCATCCCCGCAACTGATCGACCACACCAAAATTCTGCATCAACATCATCTAACTGGAACACTCATTCCTCCCCACGCAGATCAACTTCCAGCGACCATTAACATGGATGTAAAATCTGGGCGGACCACACAGGAGATTGTTGCGGAAGGTGATAATCTCGACGCGAGTTGCGCGTCTGGTGATCAACGGACAACAGACGAAAAGGGTGAAGGCGAAAGCAATGACGCGGGTGAGGCTGTGGAGAGGGGTATGGAGGACGGAGGGGAAGAGACTTATGCGGAGTTCGTGGGTGACTTGATGGAGAGGTCACGGACTAAGAGGAAGGAGGTTTGTAGTGCCGTTTGGGTCCGCTTTCCAATTGAATGTTTTTCTCTTTCACTTTCTCTTTTTTCCGAAACATACTTCGTTTGTATATTGATCTCATGAGTACATTTGCATTCCCTGCGTTTTCATCATCGCTCCCCGCATTCCGTCTTGCACTGTTGGCACCCGCACGTCTTGTTTTTGAATCGTTCTTTCCCAAAAACCGTCTTCCGTTTTATCATTTCTGAATCGGTCTTTTCAATTCGATCCCTGCAGCTCGAAAACTCATACAACCTCCAAGTAGCCAAACTCAAGGCCTCATTGTGGGAAGAGGCCTACCATAAATTGCATACTCTCAGACTTTGAAGCAAGCACAACGTCATGAGCTGCAATTTTGCGCAGCCGCAAAGTCTCATGTGTATGTGTGAGTTAAAATCAATGACGAGTATATGATGGTTGAAACAGAATAGATGAAGTGATTCGAGCAATTCATGTTATTGATTTGCGATATGAATACAACTGACGACAAGAGAAGATTTGAAAGCGTTTCTTTATATCCGAATGGTAGGGAGGTGAATCCATGAAATTGAAAGTGAAATGTCTCGCTTAGATTGCAACTCGAATTTGGCATGTTCGAGTCAACCTTCAATTAAAGGCTCCGGCAACGTGGCCCGTGGCGCGTCTGCTGCGTCTCTCTGGTCCATGACTTTATGAGACTTCACCATAGTGATGAGGAGTAAGGGCGCAGGTGGGCCCACTGGTGCGTCTGAGTATCATTTGTCACAGAATATTCTTATTAGGAGTATGAACATGGTGGATCGCTGTGATCCGAAACCCCAGTCATTCAGCAATCTTGACGTGGACCTCAACTTTTTCTTCTAAAAATCGACTTCGCCAGCCCTTGCTAGACTGCCAGCCACCGCGGCGCACCTCAGTCATCCCAACTCCCTCCGACTCGAGAATCGGACCTGAAAGCCGCGAACCTTAGGGTGCCTCTACCGGCTTTTCGCGTGGTTCTATAATTTATAATTCCTTGGCGTGGATGTTTCCTATGCTGTGATGATGCTTGATCAGTCATCTTTCTTTGCAATTTACCGCGGTCTTGATTGGATCCATGTGAACCAGTCATTTGCACCCCTGGGTGTGGTGTGAGCGTTTGGATTGGTGAGCCCATGTTGACATCGCCTTGTTGTTGGCCTTGTAAATTCAAAAAGGGTTTTTTGCTGTCTTTTTCTTTGGAATGAATTCCACAACAAAGAATTTCGAGGTGAATTTATTCCCTTTCCTTTTCTTTCGGAAACCAAACCCCTAACGGGCGCTCTCGGAGCCAAGTTTTGACCTGGAGGGAATTCGGCAGTTCAAAACGTCTATACTCGGCACTCTCCAGGTACGTATGTGGAACAAACAGTGGTTTAGACACAGATGTGCTTCCCCGTTTCTCTATCTCCTTGCTTTGTTGTAATGAATTCATAACTGTTCGCCTGTCCCTCACGAAGTCTTTCCGTCATTTCATCCGACATTGAAGAATTTGTGGTTTTCACGATTCACATTCTCCAAAGAGGCATGGCGGTCGAAGGAGACGTTGTTGTTGGACCAACCAACAAATCCCTAGTCTCTGTTCCAACGTCGCCTGAAGCTGCGATGGAATCTCAATCCCCAACCCCTTGCTCGTCGACAACGGCGACTTCATTTTTTTCTCCGGTTTCGTCGCTGGCGTCCCTGACGCCGTCGTCGGCTACCGCTACTGCCACCTCTTCACAATCTCCGTTAACAGCCGCATCTCCCTCACATGGTGCCTCTGGTCGCCCCCAGTCTCAACAAAGTCAATTGTCTGAGAATTCCCCATTACAGGAAGAAAAGAAAAAGGTCTATATTCCCGCCCCGCCACCAGCGGTTAACGTTTGGAAAGTTCGCATGGAAGCTAAAGCTGCTGCGGACGCTGCTTCTGATGTCAACAAATCAAGCTCGCCCTTGAGAGCTACAACCGAAACGAACGAAGTCGAGTCTGCGGCGGTGGCTTCCAAGACTTCAGAAGATGCTCAGTCGCCGCAGCGCAAACAGTCGGGCAATGGATCTGGTAAAGGACAAAGAGGAAACCGGAACGGGTCTGAGCGTCGGAGTGACCGTGAAGGCAGAGGAGAACGTCGTGAGCGTAGGTATCACCCGCGTGGTGACGGCGATCAACGCGAAAGAGAACGCGGAGACCACCACGGGTACAAGGCTGAGCGCGATGCCGCGATACGCGACGCGTTGACTGCAAAAGAGAAGGAAGAACGCGAGCAAGAAGAGAACGATGCTGCGGATGGGTTCGTAAAGGTTGTGAGCCGGGCTTCCAAGAAGCACGCTCAACAACAACAACAAGGTCGCTACAGGTCTGGTCGGGAGCGGGAATGGAGGCGCAGGAGCTCTGGTGGGAACAAAGATCATTCCGAGAAGGATGGCAAAGAGGGTAAAGATTCTGCAAAGGATGCTAAGGTTGCGAACGAGGGCAAGGAGTTGATGAAGGATGCGAAACCGGCGACGCCAACGGAGGCAGGTGCTCTTGCTCAGGAGAAGGCTGGTTCTAGTCCAGCGAAGACTGTTCGAAAAGTTGCCAGCAGTCCCGCAAAGGTGGGTTTCTTTCTTTCTTTCTTCCCCTTTTCTTCCAATCTCTCTGCTTTGCCATTCACTTCATGATCTGTCTGCCTTTCATTTCAGTTCACGGTGGTCGTTGTTGTTTTCTATGTGAGCAGCTGAATGACCGTTTGATATTCTTTCTGTAAATAGATTGTACACGTCAACGTGAGGAGTGAACGTTTCCTCCCTCCCTCCCTGCTGAAAACCGCAACGCCAACGGCTGCACAAATGATAGCCGCGAAATCCGGTATTGTCAGTTCTACCGTCGCTCCCACAGAAGCAGGCAAGGCTCAATGGCCAAAACCGTCGACAGCTGCCTCGTCCGCAATTAACCGGTCGGGTACACCTCCACCCAGCGGGGCTGCCACTGCTCCAGTGACCCCGACTTTGCCGTCGTCGGCTGCGAAACCACCGGTTGTTACCAACCCTCAGAACAAAAAACCTGTCACAGCCGTCATTCCCTCTTCTGTGTCGTTCCCAAATGCTACTGCGACTACCCCGCGTGCGTCTGCTGCCGCCGTTGTGAAGGGCGTCTCGGCTACTTCTACTGTCGTGTCTGTCTCTCATACATCAGGAGTGTCCAGGAACTTGGACTCACCGTCGTGGCCGTCTTTGGGTGCTGCTGTTACGGCAACAGCTGAGAACGTCGGCACCAACATGTACGCTGCTAGGAAAGAAGAATACAAAGAAAAGACGGATGAGAAGACCGCCAAAATCCCCAAACCCGCCCTGATCAAGGACAGAAAGACTCCTGCCTCGACGAACAAAGCTAAGGTGACCACCAACGCACCAATCGCCGCTGTTCCCGCCACTCCTCCTCCTTCGAATGACACGATCAAAGCCGGTGCCCCCAAAAAGAGTCCGTGGGCCAAAGTTGATGTCCCTCGCCCCGTGACTCTCTCCGCTGCCGCCCCGGCGACATCCTCCTCCGACGCTCCGGCTACCGCTACTTTCGCTGCTCCCGCAGGTGCCGCAGCTAGTGCCCCCCAACAGCCACTGCAACCGGCTCAATCAAATCAACACAACAAAAACAACAACCTCAAAGGAAGTGGGCCGCGTACTTATGGTAAAAAGCAAGGCTCTTCCTCGGGTTCAGCGGCGACACACACCGCAACAGCTACTGCGGCCGTCTCGGCTGCGGCTGCGGCTTTGTCTGCTGCAAACGCTCCCATAACAACAACGACAGCGGCCCCTGTTGCTCCGGTACTCTTCCGTGGCAACAACGCCAATCGGCTGAACTCCAACGCTGGCGGTGTTGCTATCCAAAGAAGTAACAGCGGTCCAAGCGCGGTTAACATGAATGAAGCTGGTGCAAACCCGGGCATGATGCCGAATATGAACTTGGTTCCCTCGCGCGGCGGTGTTGCCGGAAGAGGTGGACGTGGTGGTCATTCCGGTGGACGTGGCGGTATGGGTGAAAATATGGGGCGGAACAACGCGGGTGGTATGCACCGCAGTGGCGCTGCTGGCGGTTCTCAAAACCTTCTCCCATCCTCAAGCAACAGCACCCGCGGAAACGTCCGTGGAAACCGTGACTACTACAACAACCAGTCGGGGGCTGGTGGATTCTATGAGAATGCTGCTGCTGCTGCGGCTGCTCCAGCTCAGGGTGTGCAATACGTTAGTAATGCCGCTGGTGCTGGTGCTGCTGGCGTGCCGGTTCCAATGCAAGCGCACTTGCAACAGATTGACCTGGAGTTGGTTGACATTGACGCGATTAAATGGTGGATTCGTTGTCAGATGTGAGTATCGTATCTCTTTTGTGTTGTTGGTTCTAAATCCTGTCTTGGTTGTCCGTCCAGTTTTGTTTGCTTCTTTATGATGAAACGTCTTCCCGCATCACCGTACTCAATGACCCTCTTGTTTCTCTGTTTCATATAAACTCAGTGAATACTACTTCTCCATCGAAAACTTGTGCCGTGATATTTACTTCCGTCGTCAGATGGACCCCGCCACAGGATACGTGCCACTCCGCATGGTGGCTAACTTCAACCGCGTTCGTACGTTGATTGACATGGCGAGGACTAAGGTGAATGCGACGAAGAATCCTCAAGCTGCGATTGGAAGTCCCAAGGATTTTGCATGGGTTTTGGAGCTCGTTATGGCGGCGCTTGTGGGGAGTGAAGTTGTTGACATTTCGACGACTGCGACGGCCACCGGGGCTACTGCGGAAAGTAAGAAGGAAGGTGGAGATGTCGCTGCCGCCGACGTGGCTGCCAAGACCGAAATTACTGCTGCTCCGACCGCGTCGTCTTCCCAGGGTCCACTGATCCGCCGCAAGGATGGTTGGGAATACTGGGTCATTGGGTCGAATCTGCCCGCTGCTGGTACTGTCCGGACACATCACCAAAGCAACAACGTCAACAACCCCGGTCCGTACCCCTACTACCCGTACGCACCATACGGAAACGGCCCACATTCTCACCACCACTGGCAGCACCAGCACCAGCACCAGCACGGTGGATACCAGCAGCACCAAGCATACGTCGAAGCGGAGGGTGTTGACAATGCTGAACCCACTGTTGGCGCTAAGGTGGCGAACCAGGCCTTAGCATGCGAGACTGCCGAAGATGGTGGCGCTAAATGGGAGACTGCTCACTCTCGGAGACGTCACAGTCACCACCAGCAGCAACACCATCAGCAGTGCAAACCCGCCAATCAACAACAGCACCAGCATTACCAGCAGGACCGTCCGCCCATGGGGCCAGGTTGTGCGAACAGTGGAAATAAGGGGCCGGTGAAATCGATGGGTAACGGGCGTGGGCAGGGTGCATCGCAGGCTTCGAGTGGGAAATCCCAAGGTCCGCTATATCACAACCCTGGTGGGCGAGGGGCTGCCTCCTCTGGAATGCGGCATTAGCCAGCCCCCTCGGCCCATGCTGCTGATTCGACTCTTGCTGAGGTTGCTGGTGACGAAACCAAGGCGATTGTTGTTGAGTGGTATGACATGATGAAACGTGGCCGTCAACATTTATCTGATGGATGAACATACAAGTCTGTGAGGTCGTAGTGGACGTTGAAGACGTTGCTGCGGCTGTGTTTCTTCTCTTTTGTTTTAAATATTGGGGAAAAGTGAAGAAAGCATATGTTTTGGATGAGATGGAGAGGTAACTTCTACTTCACCTGTGCGTGTGCGCTTGGGCCTGGAGGATCGAAAAGGTGCAGATAGGTTTAAGTTTTAGAGATTTGAATTCCTGCCTTTTTCTGCATACGTTGCTATCCGACGTCGAAATACCATCCGCACATCCTCTCTTTAAAAATTTTTCTTTTGTTCATTGTGCCAGAATAGCTTTCCTTCCCCCTCTGCTCGTAATCACCCCTCCGCTCAAAGTTTTCGTTGACTTTGTCTCTTTTTGTTTTCTGTTTCCCTTTAACTCTTCACTGTAAACTTCCTCAGTCGCATCTGCAAGAGCGACTCGTACTATATCTTGCAGCTGATGCAGCCGTCTCTCTCTTCTTTTTGTTGTCCGGCTCTTTCATTTTCACCCTTGTTATTTTTGTTTGCTTTTCTTTATGTTCTTCTTTTTTTTGGCCTTTCGAAACGATGAAGAATTCAAATATGAAATATTTACTCGCCGAAATACATACCAAACTCGTATTTACGAAAATCTTTTACTCTGACAATTTATGGTGAGGACTGTGAGGAGCGGAAGTTGTCGAACTCTCTGCGACCATCGTAGCCATGTGACGAAAATTTGAAAGCATTCACACACTGGGACTGCACTTGGAGAGGCAGAGTGGACAAACAAAAACAATATGCACATCCCTAACTTCAGTTGGAGGATTTCTTCGCTGATTGACTTGTCGGACTAAATGCAAGATCACAAGAATTCTCCTCCACATCGACATCAACGTTAACCTCCATTCAGAAAATGACTTGCCTGCCATGAAACTATTATTTGTCAACCACCTTAGGCGTCCTAATTAACCGGAGTGAACCTCTGGCAAGTTGTGGCCTGCGAAAACCGGTTTCTCAAAGCACACCTTGGCGGATATCAGGCGTGTTTTGTGCTTATCCAACATTTCGACGTTCAAAAGGGGGCCCGGCGCCTGATCGCAGGCGGGAACGTTCTTTTCTAGATGTGGACATAGACACACATTCGTGCTTCGGGGCAGTTCAGATAAATCTATTGCCTGGAAGTGACTGATGTCTTCAGATTCAATTGCCATGACGCGTTATGAAAAGGGGCATTCTGGATCCCTTCCAAACTAGCATCCTCATATTACTGCTCGTGGACCCGTTTCAAAGTAAAACTATTACATATATCTACACAAACGCATTCGCGAGTCAACCGTGAAAATAAAGCCACTCTTCCTCGCTGCTTTGCTTGCTGTTGGTGCCGTATACGTTCCGGAGTTTCGCGAAAATGAGTGTGATTTTCAACTCCGCTCTCCGCTCTATTCTTTCTCTGTCACCCGCATATCTGAGCAACGGTAGCGGTCGATCAACGCATATGATTGGACACCCAATGTTGTGGCAAAACCTCAACAAGCAATCGAGCTGAACTTGAGACAAAGAATAGGTGCTAATGAGTTCGGGTTGACGACACATTATTGAAATAAAGCGTAGCGTGTCAGAGCGCTTTTGTTCACTTACAGTTAAAAAAGTAATAATGATTTCGATTTATCTTTGTGTTTAATTATTTTTCGATCAAAGCTATGAGACGGATTTCTCAACTACTGAAGTTGATCGTGATGGTGGAAAGCCAGCGGGTAATTTTCGCCCTCCAAATCGTTGTCGGGACGCAATGGATTCTCGCAGCTCCTCGTAAGCAGGAGTCTCTCGAAGTCCCGATCCAACCCACCTGGTCTGCCGAGATTCGACTGAAGTCGGGGAACTTGGCAAAATCTCAAGTTTCTGTCGCAGTCCGAACAAACCTGTTTCGCAATATTGTTGATGCTGTCCATACTCTTTTTTCACGACCCGTTATTAATGTTTTACCTTCTTTCTTTCTAATAGTATGTACTTTCCCCTCGAAGTCGCTTACTTCACCGCAATCTTTTGCATCGGGCGCATCGTCCCAGGTTTGACACCAGAACAGAATTACAATCTCGACATCATTTTAATAGCTCCCCGGAGGTCCAGACAATGTCCATCAACACAAAACAAACACGAATGCTTAGGGTTTGTTATTGAGTTTCCGCAAATAGAAAAATGTTTGGGTGCAAGGCGGCAATGGTATTTGCCATCAAGACTATCAGACGTCTAAACCATAGCACTGCGATTCCGGGGTAATGCGGGTAGGTGGAGATCCGAGCCCCCTTTTTTCCCCTTCCACCGCTGTTGTTACCACCTCGCAGAAATTGCCTCGAGCTACGACGAAAACTTGGAAAACGAAGGCAGCAGCACATAAATCATCCGCTTTTGCTGTTGGTATCGCACAGCAATCGCCTCAAATACGAAGAGAAAAGCTTGAAAAAATGAACGTTGCACGCGAACAATGGCACAAGTGCGAAATTTATGTGTTGTTTTAACCTTTGACGGTGTGGATTGCTGAATTGAAAGTGTCCTCGACGGCGCCTCCGCTAGTAACAGGGCCTGAATTCGTCACCGCGGAACTGGGACCCACGAGCATGCGATTGCTCCGGATACCACCAGCGCTTCAAAGGAGTACATAGCAAAGGGAGAGAGGAATAGACACAGTATACAGTGAGAAACGATGTAGCCAGACACTCTTAGACGGCGACGTCGACACACTTCCCCGCCTCCCCAATTCCGCATGTCGCACTTACAACGCCTTCACCATTACGCTGAACGTAGTCTGGATATGTGCGATCTTAAGATCGAAAGGCGGTTCGCGAGCAATGTGAGCAAATATGTGCAAATGTTGGAATCCTGTTCCGTGACTTCGATAATCGCAACCTGACTTGAGCTTCCAAAATACTTCATTACCTACCTCCATAATGAAGCTCCTAACATCCAAGAGCTTCCCTTCCTCCAGCACCGCGAAATCAAATCGCGTCAGACTCTCCATGGCGACCGACAAGGTGTATAAAGGTTTTAGGCTGAACCACATCGCGACACCAGATATGCTCACCACCCCCACGGTAACCACGATAAAGATGATGATAGAGTTTCCGTTGGCCCTGTCAATGTTCCCGAAGACCTGATCGTATGGCACAACCGCAGCCAAGATGTACGTGTCGACCTCTGTCAAGTTGAATGCGCTCACGCTCACGACGAAATCTGTATCGTTGATCCGGCGGTACAAGATTTGCGGTGTGGTGGGGATGTTCGCGTAGGACCCATACAGAGTCTTCAAATCTGTGCGAACGTTCTCCGCGATCGAGTCCCAGGTGCGATTCAATGAGATGCTTTCACCGCCGGCGCACACTCCAAAGCAGGTTTGGTTGTTGCGCTTGCCAAGCGAAGCCGCGGCAATGTCACCGTTATCATTGAACAGGATGATGGCGCGGTCCAGTTCAGCCTACCCATCAATGTTTAAAAGCACGTTTAGAGTAATGAATGAAATTCGTTAAATCAACTCATTACAAATGGCGAAAAAAAGGATCTCGCTGGAAGAGAACGGCAAAACGAACGAAAAGCTCACAAAAAACGTGTTTTACCTGCATAATGTCAAGTAAATCTCTAAATTCGTAATCAATAAGCAAATCGAAACGGCATGCCCCATCCGGAAGGGCGTCCGGCGTGTAATTGGCCCACAGATTACGGTAGCATGTAAACGTAGAAAGCCCCAGCGTTGGTTGATAATTCTGCACACATTGCAACGACCTTCTTTTGGTTTGGATGACCTCCATGAGCTCGTCGCGATAAGTTACATTCTTGGGATAAAAGGCCACCGGCAAAGACACCTGTGGCTTCCCGACAGGTTCCCAATTTCCTAAATCGAGAAAATTCGGGGAAAGGGGATTCGAGGGCAAAAGGGAACGTGAATAAACTATTCGGAAGTGGGGTGCGGGTAGAGCGGCACAAGCAATCCCACGTTATCGCACCAGTTGTATTGTTCCGGACGTATGGCAAATTCATGATGGCAGGCCCAGTCCTAAGAGTAATCATGCCAAATGGGGGAGGTGGAAACCAGTTTAGACATTGCATTTCTGAGTTTTACTTTGTCAAAGCAACGTAATAGAACTGGAGGCAGATTGTCGAATACTCACTGGTATTCTATCCAGGTGAGGGAAACAGGGTAACCGTAAGTGAACCAACTGGTAGACGCTAGATACGTCCCGTTGTACGTAGGATTGGTTGGAACGTCCAACCCGCTGTTGGTGTTGGTTGAAGAGCGTATGCAAAACCCAACAGAGTAACCAAAGACTAAGCAAAGAATAAACCGAAAAGATGGACGTACAACACAAAAACACCTGACTGTGCATCCACAACCCGTAGTGAATGACTGCGAAACATTCAGATCCGCACAATATCATGCATGCTTCGGGCACACACACCTCAAATTGTAGCGCGTGAAACAGGCATAAGATGACACTCCCAACGTGCTGAAATCGCTCATGAGGGAGTCAAGAAACAATTTGTTGATGGCGGCATTTGAATGGATATCGTAAAAATTCGTGGTCATATGCTGCTGCACGGAAGGGTTGTTCACGAGCGATTCCACGATTACACCATTCCTGGTGATGATAGACTGGACCCGATCGATTGCATTGCTGCAAAACAGTGTGCATCAGTCGATGCGTCATTGAATCTCGTCGAATCAACAACATTTCGCCTTCAGTAAAAGGGGGGAGACTTCGGGCAAAGTTGTCCACACCCTCTGATTTCCTTATTTGACCCCTGACCATTACCTGACAGATGCCTTTAGAAACTGAGTCGAGAAAAACTTGGTGGAATCACGAGATGACGTGTTGAGGATTATACCGGCCTTGTATATGAAAGAGAAAACAGTTTC
>JADGJF010000987.1:0-12873 GCA_027596845.1 Quaeritorhiza haematococci
CCCCTTTCCCCCTCCTTCCTTCTGCGTTTACACATCCATATATTCATGGATTCCATACCATTTGAACGTGCATAGAATCCTTATCCGCCTCACTGTATACAGCAACCGTCTCGACCCCCAATTTCCTCGCGGTTTTCATGATCCTGCAGGCAATTTCACCACGGTTCGCGATGAGGATCTTGTTGAATAGAGGATTCCTGTTGATTATGGCAGGGCCTTGTTTATTAAACGAGAGCGGGAAAAAGAGGGTTAGGTTCATAATCAAGAGGACAACAGAAACCGTACCAAAACCGGGGGATCAAACTAAGCGATAGGTACTGAGTGAGATCCAGTAGTTATCTCTGATATGGGACGGTGTCAAGGCCATGTGAGGTTTCCAGTGTTTCCGACTGACCATTTGAGTAGTTTCTTCGCCAATTGCAAGAACCGACGGCAGACCGAAGGGGAATGTGAGCATAATTGAAAGATGCGTCCGAGGCGGGGCGGATAGCGGCTCGTCGGAGGGCGGCAGCCAGGGGCAACATTTTTGGATTCTGAATTTCCGATTTCGGTCTTTTTCGTTTTCCAATTTACCGTCGTGGGAGGGTTGGACTCTTGGAGGGGAGAGAGGTCTCGTGATCCGTTCTCCAAGCACAAGTCGCGTCTCTGGGGTCAACGTTTCACAGGTTGCACAAGACCCTCAAGTTGCATTGTTTGTTTACTTAAACTGTCAAACAAGCAACACCAGATTCTGAACTCCCCTGACTAAAACTCGACTGCCAAACACAAAGGAAGGTCGGTGGAAGCAAGTCGTTTCAGCGCCATTCATATGAAGTAAACCGAGGAAGTTCCCCGCCAGGCTCCGCACAGAGCAATTTGATCCTCGAAACTCTAAAGACTCTACAGGTTCTTCCAATGTTCGCTACTTCAGCCGTGACTTCAGAAAAAAGCAGAAGGCTGCCGCGGCCTCCAAATATCGCATTGCTGCAGAAAAAAGTAGAGGGCGTGTTTCGAGAGCCTTCGCGAAGTGCATCATGTTGCAGCGAACTCTCTGTTGAAGAGCTGCAGCGGCTGATAGCTCGTCTGCTTGCTGGTGTTGTGGACAATGTGAATCTGTGAAGTCTGTCACAAACAAGGAATTCTTCTGCCGACGACCTGCTACATGTACACTATGGTTGTTTTGGTTTCCCTCTGCATTCGCTCTCTCCTCTCTTTGCTCCCTCTTTTCCCTTTCTCTTCTTACGTCTCTATGTGACGCTGGTTCAGTTTATCGTAGCATCGTGCGCACTCCTTATTCTCGATCCATTTCGGCAATCACTACTTCTATTACTCTTCGACTTCCGCTTCTTGGTACAACTTTATAAGTCTATAAACATATTCTTAGCTGTGGTCTAAGGATGACACTCTTTGTCCTCGTGTGTCTTATATCTGGGAACCGCAAGGAAATATATACAGTTATAGGTCTCTTTTTGCGCGTTGAAGTTTTTTGCACGCCTGACCCCGGTAAAATGAAGATCCTGAAAGAAGTAGGAGCGCAAACGGGAAAAGCTAATAACATCTTTCAGGAAGAATCTGAGGAGAACGGGAATTATAACGACAGCACGGTTCATAATCTTGAGTCGAGCAATACCTGGAGGGTTAGGAGGAGGTGTGTATACGATTGGGAGTGGAGCTCGCTGCAACTTATTAGAAGTTTGTGGTAGCGTAAGAGCGCTCACAGTATTGAAGCGCTTTGAATTTGAAGGGGAGAAAGTGAGAGAAAGTGAATATTCGTCGTCATTACACTTCCACTTGAAACATTGCAACGCAAGTTTTAAACAACAAACCTGATAAGGCAAACGTCATTGACTTGTGGTTTTCTCTTATCTTTTGTAGGCGGGAGACGGATGTGTTGCGGGTTGTCGGAACGTACTGTTAGAACGGACGTGAGATAAAAAGGACGTTCCAAGTCCCATCTGAATGGCGCGACCACATGCCGTGCAATATGAGGCGTTGGGATGGGGAAGGGGGTCAGTAAGATTGAGCAGGCAAGCACTTTTGCGGTGGTCAACCAAAAAGCAGAATTCTCTCAAATCACGCCGTTAGATATAATCAACTTCTATACATACCCCACGATATGCCTCTGTTTTCAAAGATTTTGCCCATCTCTTCACAATGTACGTTGCATGCGTTGTAGTCGGTCAGAGAGCAATGCTCCCTGTGTCATTGCGTTGGCTTGTTTCGAACTTGATCACAGCGTCTGGAGAAATGGAATCACATTGTGATGGCGGGCACAGCTCTTTCTGCACTATCCCGGTCTCCCGCTGTTGCCGTCTCCTCTCAACCCCCCTTTCTTGTCGTTGCAGTTGCTCAACAGCGGCGCTCCGACTCCTCAACGGGATTTGCTTTTGATGAGACTGCATCAGCGGCAAGGGCGATGGAAACGAAGGTGTGAACGACGAATCTGAATGGTTGCCTTGTTGTGAGGATACTGGTTGTTGTTCCTGTTGAGTTTGAGTTTCATGGGGTAAATCGGCTTCGTGCATGGATGTGGGTAGCACGATTTTAGGAAGCAATCTCCCTGGGCGTAACCGCAAGTATGAAGACGTCGACGCATACTCCTTCGTCAAAAATCTTGAGGTCTTTGAAGTACTGGCCGTGTTGTAAGTTATGTTTTTGTCGCGATCGCGAGCAATGGACTCCTCACTAATTGCTGTGGGTACATCTGGCTCGGAAGTGTTCGGAACAATTATTTCCGGTAAATTTACTTATTGCTCCTATCATGAGAGAAGAATGGTGAAAAGCATAAGAATGTGAGGTTACTCCACATCTTCCAAGATTCCATGTGTCTCGTGATAAAATCCCTTTTGTGTCTTCCTATCATTCCGTCTGTCAGTTTCACGCTCTGCAAACTGGTAATCGTGATTTGTTTTGTTGTTTCTCTTGTTGGAAATTAATGTCGTGGGCACTTTATTCTTTGGACAAATTTTCTTTCCGGGATTGGTATGGGGTGATCCTTCGAAAGAAAAAAAGGAAGTGATAAGGTTAATGCCAATGGTCCAAACTCCGGGCGGTCATGATTGCATCTTGCCATGATACTGTCGAAGATAAAAGGGCCAATCCATTTTACCAACCTGGATTATAGTAGCGATTCGAACTCGCTTTTTCTGTATATCATTAACTTTGTTAATGGACAGTCGGGACATGACACCATTGACAATGGTTGAGTCGCAATTTTCTTTTCCCTCGTGATCGGATTGATACTTTGAGGTGAAAGATGCATGTGTGAACCAATGCGCCATTCATCTTGATAAGGAGCAGGGGGAAGAGGTGCGTGAAAAAACAAAGAATCGGATGTCATCAACTTGAAGAAGATGGAAGTACCGCTATACCTTGGGTCTTAATAGAACACCAGGTCCTTCATTAATCTGTGTATTTGTTGACACAGTCGTCGACAACACGTTTCTGATGAAATTTTTGTGGACGTTTTCTCTTTCTGCTACTGCGTCGTCAGGCTTTTTGAATGACACGGCACGCGTGATTCCTCTGAAATGTCGGGGGCGCGGTTTTTGCGGATCATTCTCAACCAAGGCGGCATTTCTTGAGTCAGAGTCCGTCGTAAGGTTATTTTTCATTGCAAATTCAATTAATTCGCCTGACGTTGGGGTGCCAGAGTTTTCCAACTTTTCACTCAGATTGTTTGGAGCAGACCATTCCGGTGTAGGTATCTACAAGGTTCGGGTTTTTTTGTGAACCCACGCCGTTCATTTCGATAAGGAACAGGGAGAATAGGTGAGTAAAAGAAGAAAAGAATTGCATATCATTCACCAAGCTGATGAAGAAGATGGGAGAATCGCTGTACCTTGGGTCTTGATAGAACGCTAGGTCCTGCTTCAATCTGTGTATTCATTTGCACAGTCGTTGACAAATGTTTATGGACAGTTTCTGTCTCAGCTTTTGGGTCGTCAAGCTCCTTCAATGATACCGCACTTGTTATGCCCCTAAAATGTCGGCGGCGAGGTTTTTGCTTCTCATTCTCGACGATGCACAAAACATTTGCTGTTGTTTGTCTTTCAGAGTCCTTCGTAATGATATTTCTCACTGAAACTGTTTCGCTTGCCGTCGGGGTGAGAGGGGTTTTCAACTTTTCTTTGTTCATTAGCACATCGTTTGGAGCCGATTCTGGTGTAGGTGTCTACAGTGTCCGGGGTTTTTCGTGAACCGACGCCATTCAATTTGAAATGAGGAAGGATAACAGGTGAGCGAAAGAGGGGGAAATCGCCTCAACCAAGCTGCTGAAAATGTCTCATTTGATGACTACTCCTGTACCTTAAAACGCACTCCAGATTCCGAAGTTCCTAATGATGTGCTTGCTGGTGGGTACATGGTGGAAACACTAGATTTCTTGGGTGCGTGTTTGCTGTTATTTTTGTCAAATTGAGACGGAGCACTTGTTACCAATCCTCCATCAATTATTGAGTTCTTCAATGGAGTCGTTGAGGACACTTTTGACATTGATCCTTGTTCGTCATATTTGGGGTTGCTTGGGGCTTCGGGGGCGCCTGGCTTTCTCAAAGACAAGGCTGTTGTGATGTAGTGTTGTCCGCGACGTTGCCTTTGTTCATTCTCCACATTGTAGGGAAGGTCGGTCGATAACTTTGTTGTTGCTGCAGAAGAATTCGGTTCAGTCATAGCGTCTGATTTATCGTTTGTAGTTGCTGTTGGCGTGACAGGTTTTTCCAGCTTTGGACGTTCTGCAATGCGCATAATGTTCGGAGCGAGAGGGGTCGTCTACAGTTCAAGGATTCGTTCTCAGCGGTGAGGAGTGCGTCGATCATATCAAGGAAGAAGGCGCACGGAAAGGAAGCACAAATGAAAAAGTAAAGAATGATGAGTGTCGTGCTTGCTGATCCACCCAGTAAGCTTCTCTCCGTCAGGTTAACGTATTTCACAACCTTCACACACCATGAAAGTTACCTTAGACGACAGTCTTTTATCCTCCTTTTCTTGCGAATCTCTTGCTGGTTTTGCGGCCCCAGGGTGCATCCAGTTGTATATTCACTTTCTGTCAATATCATTGGTGTTGTTGCAGAAGAATTCGGTTCATTCATAGCCTCTACATCGTCGGTTGCACTTGCTGTTGGCGCGACAGGTTTTTCCAACTTTAGAAGTTCTGTAATGCACACAATGTTCGGAGCGAGCTGGGTCGCCTTCGACGTCGATGTCTACAATTCAAGGATTCGTTTCAGAGATAAGGAGGGCGCCGATCATATCGAGAAGGAGGGCGCACAGAAACCAAGTAAAAGAGAGAAAGAAAAGAATGATGATTAACGTGCTTGTGCATGCACCCATCCGGCTTTTCTCCGGCGGACAGAAGTGTTCCAGGACCTGCACATACCGTTCGATTCGCCTTAGAAGACGATGCTGTTGCATTGTCCACCCGCAAATCTCTTGCTGGTTCTATGGAGGTGGATCCGGATTCAGTTAATTTACTCAAGTCCGTGGTGCGTATTTCGCACAGCACAATCTTTTGGAGGACAGATGATGGTCGTCGTTGGCAAATGAGATGCGGTGCGTGTGTCCACATGTGCCATGGGTAGTGGAGGATCTTCAACGTCTGATATGTAAAAAAAAGGACATTTTGTAGGAATGAGACCTCCGAACAACATTTACGGAAACGAGGCGATCACAAAAGCAGCCGATTAATGTCAAGAAAAGAAAGCATGGGTACAATTTGCAACACACACCTGTTGGCGGATCAGTCTCTACGGAATCGTTCAAATCCATCGCATCATTCTTGATATGCAAAACGTCCAAGACGTTCATTGGCTTGTCCTCCTTTTCTCGAATGCCGTGAACAGAACTACCATCACGGCAGGAAATCAAAGCATCGTCTTGAGGATTCTGGGTTACCTAATATTCGATTTTCGCGACATGAAGTGGTAAATATGAAGGATCAGTGATAAGTTGAACTCGTACAGAAGCAATAACAAAAACGAGACACTTAGAAACCGAACAAACCAACGAGGCTGTTTGATATTTGCGCGTGTCAAAAGAAAACGACGTTCAAGAACAACATACCTTCAAGCCTTGCTGGATGACGGCAGTCTCACTTTCCACCAATGTCTTCACAGACATAGAGAACAAGTTGTAAACAGTATTCGTCACGATATCACACTGTGCGGTGCAATCCCGGGCACCCAACAGTCCTAAGATGCGCAGCAGAATGTTGATCCAGGCATGAGCATCGGGCGGGGACTGGGACTTCGAACTTTCGACTACTGCAAAATCCTGAAGATTTACCGAAGATAGAAGATCAGGGAGTCGTTCGGGGACGAAAAAAGAACAGTGACGATAGGAATAATGTTAGATCACACATACGTATTCATCAAAAGCCACAAACGTCATTTAGATAGAATTGGACGAGACGTGGGCAAATGAGCGTACCTTGATCAAGTGATTTCCTCAAGTGGGCCGGGAACTGGTTCAAGACGAAAAGAACGGCATGCAGCGCAACAGCGTCCTTCGAAAACTTTGAGACGGTCCTGTCCACCATGGAAGCAACCTCTGCACAATGTTTGAGCGATTGAGCTGTCAGAACGCTGTGGAGAGTTTGTCGTGAAGCAGAAACAAAAACACAATTCATATGACTTCTTCTGACAGCGCCCTCTTCATACTGGAAAGCATACCGAATATAAGCGCCTAAATGTACTCCTGCAATTTCAGCTCAAACTCCTTTTCGACCGTGGAGGAGCAGTCTCCGTACATGACGGCGAAGGAGCGATATGTGTTTTCAAAGAGTGTTTGACCGCTGACGTAGAAGCAGAACAGCCTCTCGAGCTAGTTTATGATGATATGTGGATGAGGCCCCGTCTCGACCAGCAGGAGGGGAAGTGGAACCGAACGGAGGAATTGGAAACAACATCCCAAAATAACGACAATGGCGTGACCGACGGTGGGGGGAGCTGGTTCGTTGTATATCTCGCTGGTGGGGGTTAAAGGCATATCGAAGATTTAGAATGAACCACAGCAGCAGAAGGATTTGAAAAACGTCAGTTAGTGATTTTCGAAGGATCAACGACACTGAGCAGAAGATAAGTAGGGTTGAATCTTAGAGGTCTGTAGAGCCAAGATAGCGTTTACCCTCACCTGTTCGCCTTGTAAATCTCTCCAATCTGCGCCAAAAATCCTCCAAACTCCTCCGCGAAGAGGTCGTGTTGGTCTGGGATGATGGGGGTTTCGTTCAGACGAGATCCCATGAGCGTGGTGATTTTGGCGAGCACAACTTCGGTCGTCACCAGCATCAACTGGCGCTAATTTAAGTGGAAGAAGGGAAGTCAGTCGGTAAAGACAACTTTGGACCCGAAGAGAATTTCTGCCCGAGCCATCGAGCGGTGGAAGTACAAACGATTCAAAGGCGATTTCTCGAGCATGTCCTTCTCTTCAACTCACGTTCTCCGGGATTTGTACGTGCTTGACACCCGCATCGAAGGCAGTCGCCGTGGCCTTGATCTGACTGTCAACTGCCAAAATTTTGCATAGGGTCTCGAGAAAAGAGTCGACCGTTGGTTGCGGTTGAAGTCGCTCCGTGTCCTCGGACGACACGGCGGAAGGGGTGGTGATGTCGATGTTTTTCGAGACCATTTTGTGGAATGAAAGATTAGGACTGGAAAGGGTATGGGTTGGGCGTGGTCGCGCTGGTGGTAGTGATTCAATTATTTGAGGTTTTGTTTGTTCGAAGTGTGTATTGGATTGGGTTTGATCCAAGCTTGTCCTGACGCTGGGTTTAAATATGTGTGGTACAAATGCATGCAGCTTGGGGAGATTGATGGCACAACAAGGGGAAATGCCATGATCAATGCCGACTTGGTGCGGACTGACAAGGAGGGAAGCAGGGAGGGAAGTTGCAACACTGGGGCGACACGGCGTGGATTCCGAAACATAGACTTATGTCATTTTGATGTCATTGCATGAGGTGCGCACCGCCATCTTGCCGTCTCCAGAATCTTCATAAAGGGTAGTGCAGAGATCCTACAAGAACAAAAACCGCGGACCATATCGCAGACGGAAAAGTCTTCTGAAACTCAAGAACAGTCTTCACTGACCACCGATTCCCTGAACGAACGTCCACCACCATGTCCTCACGAACACCCACCTTCCTCACCGCGATCCTCGTCCTCCTCCTCGTCTGCCTCTCCACCCTCCCACTCGCAACCGCCGCTCCCCAAAACACAGTACAACAAGACGTCAACCAAGCCGTCGACACCGTCTCAAACACCGTTAAAGACGTCTCCAGACAAGTCACAAACGCCGTCCCAAGCAACGTTCCCGAAGCTGTGAATGGTGCGATTCAGGATGTCTCGAAGTCGGTGAACAGTGTCGCGTCGCAGGTTGCGGGTGCTGTTGCGGCTACACCGACTTCAGGGGCGGTGGGGGTTGCGGGTAGTGGAGACAGTGCGATGATGATGTCGGTTGTGGGGGGGATGGGTGTGTTCGGGTTGTTGAATGTTATGTTTATTCTAATGTAATGGAGCTTTGCATGATAAACATTAATGCTTGCACATAAATAACTCCTTTGTTTTTATTTCGGTAAGGTAGTAGTAAATATAAAAGGATTTTCTTGACTTGCCTGACCCTACTGGTCCACTTCACTTTTCATATGTTGCAATCTGGAAGTTTCCTATGGTGTCAAAACATTTGAGACTGGGTGGGACGCCATTCCTCCATCACTTTTCACTCTGACTTTCACTCCCCTTTCACTAGTAAAGAAAAGGGGTGCTTTCCGAAGAGCAACTCTCACGCTGGGATAAGGACTTGGGCTGGGACTCAGGGCTATGTTCGCGGTGGTAGGTAGATGATGTTCGTCACAAGACCCATGGGCGGATTTATGCGTTCTACTGCTTCATCCATTAGCAGGCAAGCTCCTGCAGTCTCGTCTACTTCTTCGACGCCTTGCCATCCTCTTCGTTCTTCTCCATTAACAGCTAATTCTCTGCCTAATTCCCCCAAATTTCTTTGTCTTTTCGTAATGTCCGTCTTTTGTGCATTTTATATTCGATCTTATTGATGGGTCGATGATCAATTGGAATCTCTCACCTCTCACGCTACGGCGTGCGCGTTAACACTCCTTTCCTCAGCAAAGCCTCTGACCCAACCATTTACGGCCCATACGTAAGCACCCCAGGCCCTTCACTTCCTTTCCTTCAACGGTCCATTTCATTTCTTTCCCGGACCGCAGAAACCCGACCCGACATACACACTTGGGCACTACAGAAGGCAGCTCGAACGCATTTCCATCACTTTCAACCAAGAGACACTGTGTCATCTGCTATGCAATAAAATCAATCATATTCTATGAGGGGGTATCTGAAATTCCGCATACTGTACAAAAAAGATTCTCAGGGTTCAAATGAACAAAGCAATTATACACAAAACCGCAGAACTTTTTCTATCCCAAGAAAAATCCGGCGCAAAGAATGAATAACTTATATACGTCCACACCACTCCATCACACCATTCAAAGGCCCACGCTCTTATATCACCACCCCGTATACGACGAAACACCCGCACTGCCCTCCCCCAACAACGGTGTCCGTTCATGATGCCCCGACAACCTCGGCACCGTATTCCTCCCCGACGATGCAGCATCCGTAACAGTAATACCGATGCTGACTTCTGTGAGGGATCTGCTGCGCGGTGTATGTGTCATAGAGTTTGCACCTGACCCGGTTTCTTCGTCGGTTTCTTTGGAGATGGGAGCGGTGATGGTGTCTTCTGTGAGGGTGCTGTGGGGGTAGAGGATGTAGTGTTGGTACATGAAGAGGAAATCGAAAGCGATGGAGACGAGACCTAAGCCGAACTTGACTGGGTTCTGATGGTAATGAGAAGGACAAAGATTTGGAGGATGAGTAAACAGTGCAGAGTTAAGTTCCGAAAGGGGTAAAAAGGAAATGAGTGACAGTCCAGATACATACCCCAGTCACACCCGTCCAATCCCCCTTCAACGACGCATCAATAAACAACTGCGCAATCGATAACGACCCGCCCGTAAAATCCAACAAGATATTCCCAATACTCCATCCCGCCGTCGACTTCCTGCTCCAATTCATATACGCTTGCGGTGTGTACTTCACAAGCGTAATTAACATCTTGATGAAACTCAAAAAGTAGACAAAGTCAAGTGCCCATGCATGCCCATAGATCGTGTCGAGGTAGAGGACGAGAGCTGCGAAGGCTGTGGATCCGTTGAAGAGCCAGACCCATGCTGAGACTTGGTGGAGGGATGCGGTGCGGGAGGAGGGGGGGGAGGTGTAGATGAAGGTTTGGTAAATTGTGAAGGCGGATATGAGGACTGCGTGGAGGCCGAAACCGACGTCGTTGAGATCGACCAGAGGTTCGGTTCCGAAGGTCTTCTGGTATTCTTCACGGATGGTGGGTGATGCGTACATTGCCACGTTGTATATTCTGCACGTCACCGAAGATGGGACATTGAAGAAAAAATGAACAAACACAATGAGCTATGTTGTCGGAGAAGTACACAGAACGCCTCCCGATAAACCCAGCATGAGAGAACCCCGACACTCGAGACATCGAATCGACCAGCTGGAGTACTTACGTGTAGCATAGAAACCCCCACAAGTTCAGGTACAGAAAATCGTGAGACAACCCCGCAACGCTCTTCCGCCGGTAGTTTAAAATGACTTGCGGGTAGAAGCTGATACTCCATGCGAGGAAATAAGTCTGTGAAAGTCATACCGCGGGTCGACGGAAGTTTTGGTTAGAATTCTGAATCAACAGGAGGAAATGAAAGTAATGGACGTAAGATCGTTTTAGGTGTTGCGGATACTCACCCAACCGATGATGTTCGAGAGGACAGGCCACCATGCGGTCGAGGATCCGTTGTCTGCCATTGTTGCGCCCAGCGATGATTATCAACCCAAAAAGTCACTCCTGCTCCCAGAAACTCAGCAGTAATGCGTGTTGCAATGCTCGAAATGACCGACACAGAAGGACGCGACGCGACAGAGAGAACTTGGAGGAGTCTCCACCGAGAGAGAGGAAGCCGCGATCTTGGAAGAAGCGGAGGATAGTGGTGTGTGAATGAACCGCCGCGGCGCGCGATGACTTGTCTTCAGACTTGATGATTCCTAATTCCCACCGGACAACGTTTTTCCGACTTGAGATTTTCTGCTCCACGGTTTTTCTCCTTGAGAGAGAGTGAAGCTGGGTTTGTAATCGAAATCACGTCAATGCGAACGAGAATCAACCAACCAAGTCGCGTGCCTGCCAAGCCGCTAAGGGCCAAACGTCCAACGGTCACAAGTCCAGATTGCGCGATCGCTACGTTTTTCATTGGCCGCAGATGCCCTCGCCCAATGAGATGTGTTTATCTTTGTCACACAGTGCTGCAAGTTCAAGTCCGACTTGCATGCAGTGGTTGGATACAGAAACTCCGACAATCTGGATTTGAAATCCCGATCATTTGGATTTGTCGTGTTGTTGTTTGTTTTGTTTTCAATTTACACATGTAAGCACACCTGACAACCTTTCAGAGAGCTGTCTCGAACCACCAACCTCCACCTAGTATTTCCTTCGCTAAGCAATGAGGGGGTCGAACGCCCAAATCTCCACATTTCACACATGCAGTAGACCGTTACCCCCCGCTAAAGCACCCTCACACTCCCGTCCGGATTGAAACAGTCCGTGAAACACTGCCAGTTCCAGATACACCCAGCGCCCTCACTAAAGTATGAAGTAAAAAGAATTCAAATGCAATACCAAACCGTGACCCAGCCGAAATCGCACGCAAAAGAGGGTGAGTTTGGAAAGAAAGATGGTTCAAGTTGGCACGGCGAAACTCAAGGAAGGTTGCTAGAGAGAAGTACGTACCAAAGGTTACTCCCACCAGGACAACTGCAAGGAGTACGACCACTCCCCGTCGGCGAGGTGTAACAACATTTCTGGTTGGGAGATCCGGGGACGTCGACCTTACAAGTTCCAAGTTTTTCCACAGGAAGTGTATTTTAGGGAAATCAGCATCGTTACTTCGAACGTTCACCTTGGGGGGTATGCCTGGGGGATGTGGAGGTACGTACCAAGCGGAAACAACTCCCATGGAAACACCCCGGTGCGTAAATCCCCAACGGCATCACCATCAGGAATGCGAGGAGGGAGAGGCAGAGGGTTGGGATCGTCATTTGTGCCATAGCTGCTGTGTGTTTGGAAGATGGAGGTCAGGTTTGGGAGCAGCGCTAGCTTGAGGTGAGAAAACTGAAGTGATCTGGTGGAGGGTGCGATTTTGCTTAATGTTGTGACGCTGGGCGATACGATATCAGCATTCTCTTGGAAAGAATATATATCAGAGATTCTGAATCAAATCTTCATCATGTGGCGACTGTTGGAGACTTGCTACCACTTGCAGAAGGTCTCCAGATATCTATGTTTCATTGAGCCTTCGAAAGCCAAAGCGGGAAACATTTATCACCCAACATCTCGTCGCCCTAAACATATGCATGCATCCCCCGCATATGTATATCGAAAGTCCCTCAAAGCTTCAAGCATGCATGACACCGCATCTCTTTCTCGCACACCAAATTACACTATGTGTCAGTCTCTTCGTGCAAAACTATGCTTCGACCCAAACCCCCCAAACCATCACTCATCCCCCTGACTCTCCAACCACTTCGCATAAGCATCCAACCGTCGCTGCTCTTCCTCCTCCGACTCCCCTTCCACACCCTTCACTTTATCGAACCGCTCTTTGCCGTCGTATTGTGCGGCACTAATGCGGCGGCCTGCAAAGTATCGGCCGTTCATGAGCTGTTGTGGAGGTGGATGGGTGGGATGGGTTAGTTTTAGGTGGGTGGGGAAGGGATGTGGGAGATGTTTGATGATGTGAAGTGTTTAGGAGAGGGA
>JADGJF010000988.1:0-12858 GCA_027596845.1 Quaeritorhiza haematococci
GTGGAAGGCGTTGAGGGGGTGGATGGAGTAGAGGGAGCGGAACCTTCTCCGTTGATGGTGACGCGAGCGCAGTTCTCGTAGTTTTCGCCAGGGCTGACGTGTTGACCGATCCATCTCCACCGGAGGATGGCGGGGCCGGAGGGAACGTCGTTGAGGACAGTTATGGGCCAGTCGACGGCGCACTGTTTGTGGATGATTGGGAAGTAGCCATGAAGTGAGTTAGTGTCAAGAAATCAAATCAAATCAAGCGTTTGAGAAGAACTACTGAAGGTGACAAGGAGGAGACAAGGGAATGTTTCTTACCATGTCGTCGGTAACCAAACCCCTGACTGGGCGGTCGGGGCAGATAGCCTTTGCGCTCCCCTTGCTGTTGATCTCACCAGCACAGTTATCCGCCTTCGCAATTTCAATAACATCACCTTTGCCGTCGGCCCCCAGCAAAACATCCAAGAAGCACGGCCCAACGTGCTCAGCACCAACACTCATGGCCAACTTGACGTTGAAAGTCTCCCCCTTCCGGAGCGTGATTTCCGTAAGCTTCCCAGCCGAGATGGACTTGTCACGGCAGAACTGGGAGCCAAAGGAACCGATACCAACGGGGTTACGAAGGTCATCGATCTTGAAGGAGATTTCGCTGAAGTTGATGGTTTCGGGGTCAAGGAGGAAACCGTGAGCGGAAACGCCCGTGGAACCGAGGAGGAGGGCGGCGGCGGCGGCGCCGACGGTTGCTGAAAGACTGGAGATGTGCATTTTTGTGAAGAAGGGATGGATGGGGAATCGAATATTCTTGGGATGCTCCTTTTTCCTTTGCAAGTGAGGCGCTGGTATATGTTCTATATTCAGACAAGTGGACAAGAGCTATTCTGGGTCTTGTTTATAAGGAACCTCACCCAAGGAACGTCTCCCAAACAAAGAAGAAAAGAAGAAGCCATGCATCAGGCCCGAGAGACGTTCGCTCGCACAAAACACCTCAAAAAGGTGATAATTGCGACGCTGTTTTCCTCTGTTTTCGTTTCTATTTCTATGCCAAAAGCCCCCACAGCGCACAAAAACATCCAAATTAGGAAACTCAGTCACGAACGAAAGCCACTTATGAGCCACCTTATGTGTAACACAAGAGATCGACCAGTTGCTAAAATCCCTCCGCGACCGGAGTTCAAAAGTTGGTGTTCGTTCCGTTGCACGCTATGTGCGCGCTGTGGGATGGAGTTGCGGCTGGTTGGAATGTTCCAGGTTCGAGGTTTTGATGGGCATGGCCGCCCAGAGCAGGACGGATTCCCATTTTCGAATGGAAACAAAGAACATTCGGAATTTTACGTAAAGAGCTGCGTCAAAGACTTGGATCCATGTGGAGTTGGTGAGTTGGTAGTCGTCTCCCGTCGTGGACGGTACTGTATTGAATGGTGATATGAGTGCCTCAACTGCAGGAAGAACTCCGACAAATGCTTACCAGGAATGTAAGATATTCGTCCCTCAACGACAGCGTGCTTCTCGGACCACCTCGTTTTCATTTCAGCCTCAACTTGAATCTGGAATCCAACTCGAGGGACACCCAGAGGGACACCAAGAACTTCTGCAACGAATCTCATTGTAAAGACATGTAACGATAGCAAGGGGCACCATCCGGAAGTGCATTGTAATGTCATGTCAAATTGATCACGGTTTGCCCAGGTTCAAGTTACAGTATACCTGTCGACCCGACCACAGAAACTCCATAACTTGCTCTTCAATCTTCCTCACATACTTTTTAAGATCCTATTTGATATTCCTTTATATGATTTGTGCTTGGCGATATACAATTGACATGCGATATATGCCCTCCAAAGATAAATAAATTCTGAATTCGTATACAGGAATCCAAAAATGCGTCAACGGACGCATGTTTTGTCGTCCAGCCGACCTGCCACCCTTTATGTCCCTCGTTACTTATGCCTGCTCTCACTCTTCGCCTTCCGAAACATCTGCTGCTGCTTCTTGAAAGCCCGATCCTGTATGTTTTCAACAGCAGCGATACCGGCAGTCGAGGCAGCCTTGCGACCGTCACGAACTCTTTCACTTCCCGCACCGCTGCTTCCAGCCTGAGTACCGGCGTTGGAAGCGGTAGATGGTTGATTGTGGTTCTGACTATCATCATCAACTTCAACCCGCCATTCCCCACTACACGTCCGCACTTTCTTTCTCGGTGGTTCCTTCGCCTGCTTTTTCTTTTCAGCTTGGGCATCATCCTGCACTCCATCCTCACTAGCGTTCGAATTCCTTCTGTGGACGTTCCATGTACCTCCAGCAGCGGCACCATTCCCTCGCGATGCACGTGTTTGAGCTTGCTCACGCGTTCCCTTTGACGTATTACGTCGACCTCCCGCCTCCCGACCACGACGCCCCTTACCACGTTTCCGTACATTCGGACCTCCCTCATCATCATCATCGTTGAACCCCCACGAAAAGCTTACAAACGACCCATCCTCATCGTCGTCATCATCATCATAGGCAAACCCACCGAAACTACTCCTACCCGTTGACCCCTGTCCATAGAAGAACGAATTGAAAAGGTCGAAAGGGTCCATAAAGAATCCAAAACTCGAGCCCATGCCGCCCATCCCCATGAATCCTGAAGAGAATCCCGAGAAACCGCCAAAGTTGTGGGAGGGGAAGTGGAAGAACACGTCTTCGTCTTCGGATACTTCGCCTGAAAGTCTGCGGTCGTATTCTGCGCGTTTTTGTTCTGTTATCGACATATGAAATGGAAGGACAACCGGAAGTCACTTCATGGTCAGTCACCTTCTCCTTCACCACTCCCCATAGGTAATCAAACCATCTAGGTCTCCATCACCGCACCACTCACTCACCACTACTCAAAACCTCATAAGCCGCCGCAACCTCACGAAACCTCTTCTCAGCTTCCTCCTTCCTATCCAAATTCTTATCAGGATGCCACTTCAAAGCTTCACGCTTGTATGCTTTCTTCACTTCTTCTATTGTGGCCTCCTGACTGACTCCGAGGACTTGGTAATGGGTCAAGGGGGTATCTGAACTTGCTGTTGTTGTTGACTTTGTGCCGTTTGTCGTGCTTTCTCCATTGACGTTTTCGGGGTGTTTGTTGGGGGTGGGTTTGGTGGGGTTTGGGTTTGTGGTGTCGGAGTTTGTGTTGGCATGGTGTGGGGTCTTTTGTTTAGTTGGGTTGGAGGACGTGGAGGACGTGGAGGAGGCAGGCGTTGGTTTGACTCGGCCCGGCATTCTAGTTACTCGATCAAACGATACAAAACTATCTCGTTCAAAAAGGACGTGGAACCCGTCAATGGCGCCAGTCACCACACTTTCAAAACACCTCACCAACATGCCGTTGACAGATCGTCGCTTACCTACCCTCCAGAATACAATATCTTTTTCAATATCTGGAACGCTCTTGAACGCCTTCCGTCTCGCTTCCTTCGAGCTGCCCCTCGAGACCGTTTATGGGAAATCGCGCGATGGAGAATTTGCAAGGAGCGGGTCTGGAATTTTCGTTGGATTTCGGACGAACTTGCGGCTGTCGAGTGCAACTGGGTGTATTACCAAAAAAAATCAAAATGGAGTTCGGTGACTTTGCAGTACCATAGCAAATGTGGACAGAGTTTTGGCTTTCAGCTCAGTACCCAGAGTCCAACCCAGAGTCTGCCCAGAGTCTCGCCAGCGTTTCCGTCGCTGAACTCATAGAGACACATATCTCAATAAATCCATGAACCAACAAGAACTACCAGAGTGGGACTCAACCATCTGAAACTAAACTTGATGCTTCCTGGCATGCTGACACGAATGCACCAGCCGTGTTTGCAACTCAACTCAACTCAAGATGCTATGACACTTTCGAACGAGTGGAGGGGAATTATAAAGTTGTGAAAATGGTGATACTCTGAACAAGTAAAAATAAGTATGAAGGGTCAGTAAATGGTGATGCTCTGAACGGGTGTGGTGGGGAGAACACTCAAATAGGACCAATGAACAAAGAAAGTAGCAGCGGATGGTTTCGATCCATCGACCTGTGGGTTATGAGCCCACCACGCTTCCACTGCGCTACGCTGCTATGATAAGCAAAGTGTGAAAAAAGAACATTATAAACACTTTAATTTTTGACCTCGTTGAAAAATCGTGTATCTTTGTCACACCTTGTCCTTTTTGCCTGCACCTCTCCAACTGCTCTCCAACTTGTGTGGAAGCAGCACACACCATGGTGCCAACATCCAAACGACCCCATTTGGCTTCAAAGACCACTATACGGTCACCACAGTCACCTACAATCGTGGTAACACGGGCCGCATCACTACCTGACGAACTCCTACTTCAAATCCTACTCTACATCCAACCCCCCTTCACCTTCCTCCAAAAAGACGCCAACGCCGACAACGCCGTTGAAAAATGGAGAAACGAATCGACCGGCGAGATCCTCACCTTTCAGCACTCATACGTTGCTGGTGTAAAGTACAGATCTTCGAATACGACGAGTGGAAGCAGTGACAGCGGCAGTAGCGGGAGTAAACTTCGTTATCACCCCACTGTTGTGACGAATGGAAACCGACCCGGGTCGATGCCGGTTTTGGTGTCGTTTGCGAGCGTGTGCAGGCAATGGCGACAGGCGAGCTTTTTGCATCCTTTTTGGAGGTGCTTGCGTTGGCACCATTTAATCCCCTTTGGCCTGCCGAGGAGCAGTAGCAGATCTTCGGCGGGGTCTGTCAAGCCTGGGAGAGAGCAAAGACCTACCATCAACGGCAGACAACAGCAGAGCGCTGCCTACGCCCATAGTAGATCTAGTTTGAGCTCGTCGTCGTGTTCGACGCTATCCGGTAGAAACGACTTGGGGTCCTTCTTGGATCTTTTTATGCTTGAACCCGTGCGCCTCTGCCACGTTCGCTCTATTGTCCTTGATTTCGCCCACAATCTGCATCATATAGCCTACCCTTCCGCCGACATCGTTGCCAACCTCCTCTCATGCTTACACCAACCCGCCGAACTTCATACCTGTATCATCTACCTTCCCTGGCACATCTCCGGCGACGATTCCCTCTTCTCGGTCCTTTCTAGCCGATTCACATGCGTCAAGCACCTATCTATCCAAGGGATCGGATCCCGCGAGGTTCTCACGGGAATTGAGGGAAAGAGTTTAAGGCGGATCGTAAAGACGTGGCCAGATGGGCAGTTGACGCATTTGGCATTGATAGGCCACGGAATGGGTACTTTCTCTGCCAAGACGTTTATGAAATTGTTGGAGAAGAATAAGAGCATCAAGTCGCTTGGGTTTGGGTATATGCGAGGGACGGTGGATCTCGACGGGATTGGGAAACTGTTGCCCCAACTCGAATCTCTTTCCATCACGTTCGAGTACCGATCATCAGCAAATGATACTGTTGGGGGTGATGATGAGGAGGTGTTTGAGGCATATGCGTATGCGAATTTCAACAGAGCGAGGGGTACGGGTTTGCGGCGATCTCTGCATCAGTATAGTGAAGAGATTCTTCCCGAACTCAAAGGCGGCCTCACACAATTTCACAAATTAACATCACTCACGCTCCAAGGTGCTTCGCCTTTGCTTCCGGTGCCCCTTGAACCGATCACCAACGTTCTCGTGACATTGCCCGGTTTCAAGGAGCGTCTGGACGAACTCACGCGCAGCGCGTTCTCCAAACAGCCTTCCAGAACCGCACCCGATCCCATCCCAATCTGCAACCTCTCGACCCTTCGACTCCTCAACATCCATCCATCACCTTCCGCCACATCCATCCCTTTGGTTCGCGTCAACACTCCGGCGTACCTTGGTCTCATGACGGTGTTCAGTGATTTGCCTCACTTGAAGAGCCTCTCTTTACCGGTGGTGCTTTGTCGGACGGAGGTGCTGGTTGGACTTGGGGCTTCGGGGTGCGCTTTAGAGAATGTTGCGGTGCATGGCGAGGTAGAGGATTCGAGTGGTGAAGAGGATGACGATGGAGAGCGGGAAGTGTCGCCGCTTTTGAGGTTCAAGAAGATTTGGCCTGCGATGGTGGTGGAGCGGTTTTGAGAAGCGGACTCAGAGTGCAGATGGCACAAACTAAACTAAACTAGGCACTATAAAAAAGCGATGAGGGCGAGCTTTTTTTGAGGGAGGAATGGATGTGAAATATTTTTGGACGACATGATAACTGTAGGTTAGGCGCCAGAAGGCAGGGAATAGGGATTGTGTTTTGCTAGGTTCCAGTTGACATCTTGTTTCGGACTTTTCGGGCAGCTTTTCGGGTATATGGGCTTGTAGTTGAAGTTAGGTGACCATATATCACATTTGTTAAAAATCAGTCTTTCTTGCTTCGACGACAGACTCGTTATCTCTTCATCTCAAGTCTTGTAACGTGTTCTGACAGCACTTTCCCTGTCAAAATCCGCTCCCTCTAACGCACAGAGTCCCGAGCAGAGTTTAAAGCAGTCGGAGCGGAGTCGGAAGCGGTGTTTGGCATGGTGCCACCAAGTCAGTGTATCACCTGGACGCCGTCACGTCCTTGCGGGACCCTGCACACAACACAACGCCCCTGCTGGTTTCTGCGACGCTGGTTCCTGAGAAGCGTATTTTTTCGTCTATACCTTGCCGCGTCTCTGCGACGGAGTCCGCGAACGGTCGCGCTCTCATCCGAATCAATCATCGCCATCGCTTCAAACCCATCATGCGAAAGAAGGGCACAAACACACAAGATTCCCCCGAACAACGCACACTATCCCCGCTGAAACACGAGGACCAGAAGCTTCCCCAAGAACAACAAGTTCAAAACCCCGCCCAACAGCTACAGCAAAACCCCCTTTTCTACTCCCCTGACAACAAGCAAATCTCTCCGTCATCGACACCACCTTTAACGGATACCGACCAACTGGGCTTCGATGACACAATGCAGGACCCTCACGAAGCTGCACGTAACTTATTGTCCGTCGCTCAGTACCTCGTCAGTTCAGAGAATGCTGGAGGAGCGGGTGGTGTGAGCTCGTTGGCAGACTTTGACATTTCGAGTGGTACTGGTACTGCTGCAGGCGGCAATAATGGTGAAAACGTAAACGACATCATGCTCGACGGAGCAGAAGCTGCAGAAGTTGCTGCAGCGGCTGCCGCGCTTGCTGCGAGTGCCACAGCAAACAGCACCCCAAATGCTTCGCCTTCTCTCGCACCAGGCGCACTCTCTACTCAATACCCAGGCGGACCGCACAATCAGCATCTCTACAACCCACACACGGCGGCGGCGGCTGCGGCAGCAGCAGCAGCAGCCGCGGCCGCAGCTGCACAATTCACAAACCCTCAGCCCACAACCATCGAACAAATCCAAGCAGGTCTCAAGGCCGTTCTAGACCTCGTGCAAAAACAGCAATCCCGCCACTCCCTCGAACTCCTCTCGCAAATCATGGACGCTATCGCAACACACTGCGAAACACTCGGGTTGTCACCGGACGATTCTCCGCTTACGACATTCGATAGGCAGGAGTTTTGGCGTGGGTTAAATGATACGTGGTTGTTTGCTCTCGCTAACTCGGCGCAAATGACGATTGCGAGTGCAAGTGCGGGGGGTACTGACGTTGATGATGATGAACAGACGATGAGCGAGGAGGATTGGATCGCTCTGAGGGATAGTGTTATCGCGTGGGGTGATGTGTTGGAGTGGTATGGACTCGTGGATTATGAGATGGGGTTCTGGGAGGAGGACGTTTTGGACGCCATCCATACACAGATACACAACATGAAGTATGCACAGGCTGCCGCTGCAGCAGCCACGGCGGCGGCAGCAGTAGCAGCAGTAGCAGCAGGGGGTCAACAGTAGTCCAAGTCAACCGCAGAATTCACTAAATCAGCAATGGCGGGTTATCTACGAGGATTGCAGAATCAGCACCAACTATGGTAGGGCATGGAAACGCAGTCTGGAAACGCCTATCCGTCGTGGGACATGGAACGAATGGCTGCATCTGTTGCGGGATCTTGAATTCTTTTTGCGGACCCTCCGAAAGCGGCTCCTTCAATGTCTCCTCTCGTCTGCCACCTTCCAGCCCGCTGAATCGTCCATTTGGAGATGCGAATCGGGCCTTGGCGGGCTCATCCTCCACCTGCACACCCTGCTTTTGGCCTGGCTCAACCCCGCCGCCCAACTCAACACACCGGATGTTCACGTTAATGGGATGTTGCGCTCTTCCCCTTCACACCGTCTCACATCAACTCATGGAACAATGCGTATGAGATGTGAAGCGCTACTCGTCTGCTTCCTTCCAGACTTCCAAGTAGCTGATGGAGCTCTGGGAAGAAGAGATACGATACTGGCGTTGAACGGATAGACGCCCACCCCTTTCTGTTGAACCGGATTCTGTTTCGCCTACATAGGCAGTTTTTTCTAGATTCATATGCCCTTGGTTTGGGTTGATATTGCAAAATGGGTTTCCAGTTGCTCGATATTTATATGTATACACCTTCACTTTTTCTCATCCTTTTCGTGTGAGGGTTTGGGTAATCCGTTTGGTTGGTACGAACTCGATGGTCTTGCTAATGCGGAAATCCTTCACAAGTTTGGCCCAACCACCACACGAAGGGTGTTTCATTTGTACAGTACTGATGGCAAATACATGATTTCTGTGAAAACAATTTACGCACGTGAATCACGACCTGAATCACGACGACCGGAGAAAGGATGAAAGCACGCAACAATGTCATGTAAAGCAGTGGAGTCGAGAGGTGACTTTTTTGCTACCGTAACGAAGATGATTGATATACCAGCGCTTTGAACCGGGCGGCATGCGACGACATGTCTGTGTGATGTTGACCCAGAAACCGGCCTTTCCTTTGTGGTCATCCCATATTTTGGCCAAATCAAATATTGATATTATTTTTACATTCATTGCTGTCGCGTTGGCGGAGTCTGAATTGCTGCTAAGACCTTTTATTTACTTATACTCAAAATACACAAACATGTTCTGCTGCTTTAGGTTATGAGATTGCCGACTATTTATACTAAGCTATGAATTAAGAAAATACTAGAAAGGTAAAGAAAATAAGAGATATTGGAAATCAACAAAACTAATGGAAACTACTAGCAATGATAGATAAGATGCTAGATGAGACGGTACGGAAAGGACTAGAACTTGCGATGTGTCAGGTGACCAGGAAACACAAGTCATGTCAACAAGTGCAAGGTCCGAAAAATACAAAATACACTAAACATAACATTGCCCGCATGGCCTGTGGCCCAATGGATAAGGCGCCTGACTACGAATCAGGAGATTCCAGGTTCGATCCCTGGCAGGCTCGGTATTGGTGAATTCCGAAATGAATCGCTTATCCTCTAGCATTAAAGAAATTGTTGAGGCGGACCGCGTCCGTCTTTCAGCGTGAGTTCGTCACACGTCTCATTTTCATTTTCTCAAATCCTTTTTCTGCGGGCACTGCCTCCCCTTTGCCATTCACGACAATTCCTGAAAACGGCGTCTACAACCGGCACCCGCGGCCTTTTTTCACCCTGAGGAACATACGTCTACATTTCACAAACACCACATAGCTCCAAATCACCTCAGCAACGGGCATTACCCCGGCAAAAAAATAAGAACTCAGGTCAGACTTCACGTACGCATTTTCATTCTGCTGACTCCGAGTCTTGTATTGGAGATCGGGGAAATGCTTACCCGTCCCATCCCTACGGTATCAGTTTGTTGGACGTCGTGACTTCTTGAAAGAAAGCAAGAAGTTAAAGAGTACCAGACTGTCGTGGGTTTGAAAGCAACATCCGACCACGACCACCGCCAAAAGCACGATATGAACAACTCTTAGGGTCAAATTTCAGGGAAATATTGCCACGTTCAAGCGATGTAAATAGTCTAGGTGGGGGGTGAAGATCGGGAAATGGAGACAAATCCTCGCGATCGGTTTGATGTAGAAAAGGGTAGAGTTTGAGGCACACCCCGTAAGCAATGTCGGGACCGTGTTCAAGAGCTGACTACAAGTGAGGCCGAGCTGACCAGACTCCCTGTTTTCATAAGCATTAAAATTAAGTTTAGCAAAAGCCGGCAGAAGCGGCTGAGACGACGTCAAAGGATCTGGCAAGTTGTGTAGTCGAGTCAGAAGTGGAGATTTGGGGACATAGTACGGAGTTGAACAATGCACCATGTTTGCCTCATTCAATGACGAAATAAAGATTGGTATGAGCTACCTTGCCCGACTCGGAGGTAGTCGAGGTGCTTGGGGAGTGGACGACTCAGAACTGCCGCGGATGCCGCCACGGTTTGACCGTGCGAGGTAAATTTCGACCGTTCCAGTCCTCATGATGCGTTTTCCGCCGACTCTCCCCTGCACACTCTTTTGTGTTTCTCATGGACAAAAATCGAATTCGAACTTTCCAATTCTTATCCGTGTCACACCAGATCACAACATAGGTATTCCAGCCAAACGCGAACGCGCTCTGCAAACACGGTGCATCCTTACACACCTTCACACAACCCAGTCGTTCATCCAGTTCCAGAAGCGTGAATCAGAAATGGCATCCAAATTCGGCGGCGCGCCAAAGTGTCCACGATGCGGGAAGAGCGTCTACGCGGCTGAGAAGGTACGTGAATCCCCTCCACAATTGGTTGTGGAGGTGGTCAGCTTGCTGGGAGAAAGCGCCGACGCGAAAGCAATTGAACATAAAAGGTGCTGATGATGGTGGGGAAAGGAGATGTAAAACGAAGAAGAAATTAGGGAGAACAATACACACGTTCTGGAAGAAATGAATGGGAACGCGGTTTGGGGTCAACTCGCGGCGGCGTTGACTCTGGAGGCTGGTGTCGTTGGAACCACCCAGTTGCAAACCGTTTTTTCAACGTCCTGCTACATCCTGATGCGATATCCATTTCATTGATTCATGCTCTGCCCACGTTGCTCACTTGCTCTATTTTTCTCCATTTGGTAGGTGCCAGGTCCGGCGGGGGACTACCACAAAAGTTGTCTCACGTAAGTTTGGCAAGAAAGGATGAGATAGAAAGATGTTGGGATAGATATGGAGCGAAATTCTGGTGCAATCGCGTTTAGGGCCTTACCATTATCGTAGGTCTGACGTTTCCGTCCGATCTTGTTGCGGGCCTGCGTTTCTCACTCGTACTCTTTTTCCGATTATGGGCAACTACTTCATCCACCTCTAGCTGCAAAGAATGCAACAAGAGATTAGACTCGACTACTCTTACGGAACGTGATAAGGAAGCATACTGTAAAAGTTGCTATGGGAAGCTCTTTGGCCCAAAAGGTGCGTTGTTGGACCGTGTCGGTGTTAGCAAGTTCACCAAATGCTGTTGGATTTGAAAGTCTGACCGGGGGAGAAAGGGGTGTGAAGCGGGTTTGGGTCGAGTGGCCATCACTTATGTTTTAGTTACCTTCTTCAAATGATCGATTTGTGCAGGTTACGGCTTCGGTGGCGGAGCTGCGTTTTTAAGCACCGACTCGACGGTCAATACCAGCAAATCGAACTCTCCTACTGGCTCTTCATCGAACATTGCCGCATCTTCCTCCGGTACATCTCTGAGCGCCGCCGCCGGCAATAGCATTGCCTCACTCAGCGTCACCACACCGAGGAGCTTTGGATCGACTACCGCCGCATCTCCCACTCTGACCTCCAAAGTCACAACCACCGCCTACAAGGACGACTCAGCGCCGGTGGTTCCTTCCTACATCACGGCCCTGAACGACAATCCAAAACCCAGGTCTTCTGTCACATCCTCGTCCAATGTAGCAGGGAACAAGAAAGTTTTTGGTGGTTCCTCGGACTTGTGCCCTCGATGCAACAAAGCTGTCTACTTCGCTGAGCAGGTGACGGGTCCAGGGTCGACCAAATACCACAAGGCGTGTTTCAAGTGCTCTGACTGTGGGAAGAGTTTGGATTCGTCGAATGTGGCGGATAAGGATGGGGTTGTGTATTGCCGCCCGTGTCATGCGAAGAAATTCGGACCGAAGGTAACGTCAAGAGAGAGAGAGAGAGATAGATATTTTGGATGTTTGGTCTTCCTCACATCAGGTGTTTAACGGTTTTCGTCTCAAAAATCAAAGGGATACGGTTTCGGCGGAGGAGCGGCGTTCCTCACAACTGAGGGCAAGGCGTAAGGGGCATGTATACTTGCCGAAGACTCCGAAGACTCAGGGTGAAATATCCATTTTGACGGCGTTTTGACGCGTGGGACGGTGGGGACGGTGGACGCGAAAGGTTCCGTAGTTTATAGACATTTGTACAGATTTTACAGTAGCCATGGATCCTGTCATGGATCATGGGGGAACGCATCAGACAGAGGTGTCCCCCACATTTATGATATGTATCGTGGGTTTATTTTGGCAGCTGTGGAATGTTTTATTAGCCATGTTAAGAAACAATTATTATTACCCAATGAAAGCATAACAGTTTTATCCAAAAAGGAAAACGTGGGGAAACAGAGATTGTTTATTGTTTTCAGGGGATGGAGGCGGTGCTCTCTTAGGCACAGTTGGGTTCGTCTGTTCGTTGAGATTGTCCAAACCCGCCCATTCCTCATTACAATTACCTATCGATCAGCCTATCGTCCAAAGAGTCAAAGATCCTAGCACGCAAACCCCCCAACTGCCCCCCAACCACCCCAGAGTTCGCTCTGGAAGAAAACCATCCAGCGCGCTCTCTTTTCGTCAACGAATTGATTTGTGAAAAACTGGACTCGAAAAATCCATGTGCGCGCACGATCGTTTCAGTAAGTCTGTCTTTCAAATCTGGGCGACTGCAAATATTTTGACCAAAACATTAGCAGAACTGGGATTCTCGGCAGAAGCTGACAGAAAAACAGCGTACGCCGACCACAGACCAAATAGACCAAGTCCCCGGTTTCCTACGTCTGATGATTCGGCGGGTCTTCCAC
>JADGJF010000989.1:0-12853 GCA_027596845.1 Quaeritorhiza haematococci
TCCCTCCCCACCACCACCATGGGCCATATACCACGTCCCCAGAAACCCATCATGACCTCATCCCTCGTTCCTCTTGAGCTTTTGATCGAGATATTTGTTCGTCGCTTCGTCTACGATGGCCTCGCTTCTTTCACATGCACGGAGAACGTCACCGATGCCCTTGCTGACATTTGCGAAACTCTCAATCACCAAGGATGATTCCGCGTCGAGCTCAACTTGAGAGCAACGTGCGGCTACCGTAATGGGATTCTTCGGTTTCCCGCAAGAATCCAACCTTGTTACATGGACGCGACGGAGGAGATATTGCTTACTGTGAGTTCGGGTGGAGGACGTTGAAGGGCGCATTCATTTGAGCAACTCACCAAACAGACAAAGAACGCCCAGATGCCTGTCGCCGGTGACGATCTCACACTGAGCTGCAACGTAATAGCGACGGGTGTTGACATTGATGGGTATATCGGTTTTCTTCGACATATTGGACATTCCTTGACGAAGGTTGTCTTTTTGCGAAAGGCTCCGCTGCATCGTTTGCCACACACAACGTGCACTCCTTTTCTGTGCGCTTGACTCTCATAGATGCTTGTTTGCATCTGCAAGGAAAATCAAAGTATCAGTCCAGTTCACCAAAGTGCGCTGCAATAGACCAGAACACCACTCACCCTTTGGTTCTTCTGTGAACACTTGGGTGACTTTGACCTTCAAAGGATCATCAGCGCCAACGACCAAATGTTGATTCTCTAAAACACAAGGAGGTAATGCCGCATTTGAAAGAGAACGTACACATGGCAAGAAGAGTTGAAGTTGGTATGCGCATTCCCTGACCTTGCTCGACAAGACATCAAGAGGAGGCGTCAAGTGCTTTTCGTCACCGTCAACGTTTCGTTTGCGCTGCGAACTCAAAAGACAGCGGGACGTGATCTGATGTCGACCATCTCCCAACATTCGAAACGTGAGTGATGGGCACCAGCGCATAGTCCGGAGAGCTGCAAAGACAGGATGAGGATCAGAAGAGGGAATTGCTATCAACTGAATCATAGTCCACTCACAGTCACGGAGCCTTTGGTGTTAAGATGTCAACCCCCCCCCCTTGGAAAAAGAAAGGATCCCACTTTCAACCGTTGAAATCCGGTCTAAACCCTGGTCCAAATAATGACGGAAATCCCCACTCCCCAAAAAATCTTGCGCAAGTCCGCCCAGACAGTAAAACTCCTACGACAACCACCACCCGATCGTTCCCGCCCTCATCATGTCCGCCCAAGCAGGAGAACAAAGTGGTTTGCCGCTCGAAGCTCGATCGTTCGCAGCTCTTGAGGTTCTGTACGAGAATATCAATCGAAATTGTTCAGGCGCGTCAACTACTTGAGCGAACAGATCCGGGAACTGCAACAAACAGTCACAAGATTGGAAGCCGCGGAAGGCGAGAACGAAAGGCTCCGAATTCAGCTTCATACCTCTAACCAGGACAAAGACCGGGAAGTAAAACATGAGAGGAGCAGCTGGGTTCGTTGTACTGGTTCAAAGACCTCTCTCCACACCAGCTCTCCCCATCTTTCCCATTGCATTCCTTCCACCAGCCCTTTTCACCGAGTCTCTTCTGTTAGTTTAGTTTTCCTTTCGCCCCAGCCAGCATCCCCCAGCGTACCTCTTCTCATTGTGGACGATGAACTTGTATTTTTTCATCTTGTTTTTTATGTTTTGTATGGGGATTCAAAGGACTTGTGTTTGTTGCCTGAAATATCCAATGAGAGTACAACTCCTTTTGTGCGCTACCGATCCCTGATGCACTCCACTTCCTTCTGACCTTTCATCCAAGTCACAGTAACCGGATTTGGAAGAAACATTCCAGTTTTCCGCCAAATGTTCTTGTCTATCTCCCATCCAGTTCCAGTTTCCTTTCATCACGATTCACTTGCCTCTTCCCTGAATCTCCCTCTCTCCAGCCTCTCTCCGTCCGACTCTCATTCTCACCAAACCCAACCCTGACAAACACGAAGAAAAAAAACCGCTAATATATTTCCTCCTTCAAATCCCCGAGAACAAAACGTGAAAGCAAATCCAAACAAACTCAGAATAACCAATGCTTTTACTTTAACTCCTCCCTCCCCTCCAAGAATTAACCCTCTCCTCCTTCCCCGCACACAAAACGAAAAGAAAAGTCTAGTGAAAACTAAAAAAACTAAATAACACGGCTGAAACGAGATCGAAAGGGGGGGGAGCAAAACAAAAAAATGAAAACATAGAAGAAACTAAAACCATCCCTCTCCCTCCTGGCCATCCACCCCCTCCCCTTTCGCCAAGGAATTGTATACACTAGAAATTTGACGGAGGTCTCCCAATCATCCATGTAGGGGGTGAGAGTGTGTGCGCAACGGCGGTGGTTGCGGGGATGCATCGTGGGTGCGGGATCTAGAGAGCTTGGTGAGATTCGTGGCGGCGGGAAGTGGAGGATGCATCGTGTATGGGCGTGTATGGGCGAGAAAGATTGGAAACCGCCGACGACCGCGCAACTCCCAACCATCCGTGCTAAAGTTTAGAAAATGTACCTATCGTCTTTTTCACCCAACTCTCTCAACCCCTCTACCCCCCATCCCATCTCATCCCACCAGATTCTACCCACTTCCCACGCTCACCATGTTAACCCCCCCTTCTCGCAATCCAACCCCTCCTCCCAAATGATCACCCCTCTACATCAACCCACAATCCCTCAAATTCGTCTGAATAATAATATCATTCACAGCGGCCATGACGAACTTGATCTGCGTCGTGTCAGTCGCACAGGTGAAGTGTGTGTAGATTTGTTTCTGGTCGGATTGGTTGAGGGAGACGAAGCGGTTGAGGATGTATTCGCAGGCGGCGTCGTAGTTTTCGCCACCTGTTTGGATGAGGAGATAGGGGAGGGGGTAGGAGGTACATGAACGAACGGTTAGTATCAGAGTGTGAGGTGTTAGGAACAGAGAGGAAGAGCCAGGGTGAGAGGTTCAAGAAAGTAAAGCAAAAGAGTACGTACCGGTGTAGTCGGGGAAGTATTTGCCCATCGGACTCTTGGGTAACTTTTCTCTGAACAAGTCGATCTTGTTCAAGAAGAGAATTATAGATGTCTTGACGAACCATCGGCTATTGCAGATCGAGTCGAATAGTGTCAAGGCTTCTTGCATACGGTTCTACGGAATTGAAGATGATGATGTTGTGAGGATCTAGGAGCCCCATGGCAAGAAACGGTTCGACTTTGCAAAGCAGATGGTCAAAAACAACAAGATACATACCACCGTCTCATCTTCAACCAATACTTGATCGTATTCACTGATAGCGACCAAGAAGACGATAGCGGTGACGTTTTCGAAGCAGTGGATCCACTTTTTACGTTCGGAACGCTGGCCACCGACGTCGAACATGCGGTAGGTGAGGTCGCCGATGTGGAAGGTGGTTTCGGTGATACCGGTTGTTTTCACACGTGACCGGAGGACATCTTGGTCGGTTGGAAGGTAGTCGGGTGCGGCGATGCGGTCGATGGATTCAAAGTAGCTGTTTTGGTGAATGAAGAAGAGAGATTAGCAAATCAGATTCACAAGACACAACGAGAATTTCATATGGCATCAAAACCTTCATATTCTAAAGGAGGAACTTACTATTTAGCCGAGTCGTTCAACTGGTACTCCCTCGACCGTGCAAAACAGGCCTGGACACCCTGATCTTGCCAGAGGTTCTTGACGGCGACGGCAACCTCGGCGGGGAAGACTTCAGCTTCGATCTGGTTGGGTAGATCGAGGATGACTGCCCTGTGCTTCTCGTTATCGTCACGTTCGAGGGGGATGCCCATGTTTTGCATGGCTTCCAAGATGACGCGCATAGACTGTACGGTGTTGCTGAAGATGATTTCTTTGAAGGCTTCACGTTCGTCTTGTGAGTAGCCGTTGTCGTGGATGAGCTTCATTTGCTTGAGAATCGTGGACTTGCCAGATTCACCGGCACCTGTGTGTACAGGAAGAGAGAGGGGAGGCGAGAGTTAGCGGTGTTCTCACCAACCAGCAGCACACCACCACGAATTCGCTCACACAGATGAGAAGATCGCCTTCAACGATAACACTTACCAAGAAGCAACATCTTGACTTCATTCCTCATGTTCATACGCTCCTTCTTGAGCTGTTGATCGATATCATCGTTCCTTCTCTTCTTCTCCTTCTCTTCGGCGGACATACAGCAACCCATTTTGACTGTCTTTTTTGTGAGTGGTTGAAGATGAGGGGAGGTGTGGTTGTCGCTTGCACGTGCAGAGGTAAGCGTCAGAGAGAGGAGCAGGGAGGAGCGCGAGTCGGTTGAGTGATAAGAGAAAGATTTACGCGTTTGGTGGTGCCGAAGCGTCTATATAGAGAGCGAGGACGTCTAGGTATAATTTAGATCTAGTCCGTTTTATGTGAGGTATGGGGTCCAGGTGAGGTGAGGTGAGTTCGAAGTATGGAGTGTGTCCGTGACAAACACTGATGACGAAGTGCGGAATAAGAGGCGATAAGTGGACGAGAAGGCAATCTGTTAGTTCGATGAAGTCAGAGTAGGAACCCATCGGGAGTTAAGCAACAATGAAATAGGCTGCTCGCTCTTGGCGAGCGCGGAATCACACTTGAACAAGCAAGTTAAGAACTGCAATTGGTTTGACGCCAACACCACGATCACTACAGCACAACCCAACGACTACGGCTTGGCCAACTCATCATGAGCGGAGACTCTGGAGACACACCACTGCATCACTTCAAGTGCTCAAATGCGGGTTTTCCCAACAGTGGTCGCAGAAGCACGGCAAATAGAATTCGGACTCCAGCATGCATACTAAACAAACTCAGAATAAAGCAAAACAAAGCGCTGAAGTTCAGGAAGAGGAAGAGAGACTCACCCAAGCGAAAGGGTACCGGCCAGCGGCAGATAGAGGCGAAAGAGGCGGCGGTAGTGCGCGTTGTGCGTTTGGGAGAGTGCGGGGCGGGCGGCGAAGACGTGGTGAGGGGGGAGGAACGGGCGGAGGAAGGAGCGGCGGTGGAGCAGGTGGATGTTGTTGTTTGTTGTCACAGGGCAAGAAGCCAATAGGAAAGAGGAAAAATTTTTGTTGGTTGTTCGTTAGCACGAAGGCGGGCGTCGGACGGTTTCGGATTTCAGTTCATGCAGATGCAGATGCAATGCAGGCGGAAAAGGAAAGTGAGGAAATGAGAACAATTCAATTACGTTAGAGCGGAGCGGTGGTTGCGATGAAGACGGCGGCGGCGAGGACGTCAGAGTAAAGAGCGAGAGAAGCGTGCGCGCGAGCGAGCGAGCAAGAGAAAGATAGAGAGACAAATAGAAAAGCGATTGGGGAGTAAAGGATTGGAGGAGAATGTGAATTTTTTGTCTGTTGTTGTGTTGTGTTGTTGTTTGTTTGTGTTGGTTGCGAGATTCGATTTCGATTGGGAAAAACAACTCAAACCTCCACCTGTCCTGCCCTCACCCTGCCACTGCCAGCCAATCCAACTCTTTGCCGCCTGACTAGGTGTGCTGCCGTGTGCCTGCCTACCTTGGCCTCCTTGTCTGCGTCTGGATGAATTTACCAGCAGTGAGCAGGCACGAACTAACAATCCTCTAAAGTGCGGTTTCCTTTCTCCAACCATGCACTCCACCTTGACCGTCGTCAATCCTCCTCCAACAAGAGACGTTTTACATCCCAAAAAGGAAGGTTACACGTTCACAAGTTTCCCCCTTGTGCAACAATGACACAACGTTCTCACTTCTCCAAAGCCCCCAAGACTCCGACAAGTCCACGATCCGATCCGCCGTCCCCCTCCACCAAAACCACTCAAGTCAGAGAACAAGATAGACACCAACATGAGACGAGACACCAGTGCCATTTCTATCACCGGAAGCGCTCTGACCATCCAATGCAATCTTGCTGCCCACCACCAGCTGTCCAACTCCCAGTCGAAGCAAAGTCCCCACGGGCTGCGGCCAACCTGGACTTCAAGACCACCTTTCCTCCTCGGTTCCAGAGCCTTCCGCATCCTGTCCATGCATCCCATCCCATTCATTCCTTCAAACCACCCCCTCCTCTTCATTCCTCCACCACTCCACCCCTACCACTTGACGTTCCCATCAAGAGTCATCTCTGCGTCCGCATTGCCCAACATGAAGAAAGTAGAGAAGAGAAAGGGGAATAGTGACGAGATCGCTCCCAAGGATACATACCTGTATCAAGTCTATGCAAGATCTATTACTGTAAGGCTGGGGGACCGCGGTGGTGAACGTTGGCGGGGGGGGTGTGGTGCGGGCGTTTTTGAAGAGGCGAGTGGAGGGAAGTTAGTTTCAACCAAGATGTTGGGCTGGTTTCTTCCTTTTAGTTTTTACGTCTTGGGTCTCTCAGGTGGTATCACGTCCTTTTTTCCACACGCCTCACACAAACGAAAGCCCTGTTCGTGTCAGTCAGAGAGAGTGTGTCCGTGTTTGGAAATTGCAGTTGAAGTTCAACAACGCTCGACAAGTGGGCGGCAGTGTCGTGGCATGCACTCCTGCACTCGAAAAGCCTTTTTGGGGGGCGGGTTTCGGGGCTGGTGTGGCTTCGTGTTTCCATTGGTGTAACAGAAAGCCCACAAACTTCACACCTGCAAACCGGTGGATTTGACTGCGGTTCGATTCCGTGAGAACGCATGAAAAAGGGAGTGGGATCTGGTTCATCTTTATCCATAAGTATGTAAAATAAACTGGTATGCAAAACGCCAACAACCCACTGATGCTGGGCCGCTGCCGGTTCGATTCCGTGTTGACCCACTGCACTCGCTCAAAACACGGTGACAATAATATTCCCAATGTCTTTTTTTCAATCGGCTGCTGTGAACACGTAGTTTGAGGAAGCAACATGACTTTCTATATGATGTTTCGAAGTCCAAACTTTAGAAAATAATTAGTTTGAAATTCCTTGTTCTCTCCCCAGCGTTTCCCAGAACTTCTCAATGGTCCAACCATTTCTTTTCATCGATACTTTATTTTTGATTTCTTTACATACATGTTAATTCTGCGCAAACTCGATATAACTATATACACAAGAGAGAAAGAAAAGGAAAAAGTGTCCCGCACTTCTCCACTGGAAATGTATGGTCTATCTACAAAATCCTAGATTTCAATCGAGTCGTGACTGTTTATCCCTTTGCTCATCGTTACCAGCGTCATCGGGTTCCAGGTATCATTGTGGACTTGCCCGACTTCAACGAGAGGATTGTCCTCCGGGTTCGGGGAGTCGTCCTGCGACCCCAGACTCGGTCTCTGATGCATCTTAGTGGGCACGAAGGACAACACGGCGAAGGAGGCTCTTCTTGCGGAGAGCGGCGGGGGTAGCAGTAGCGACAGGAGTAGTGGTAGAGGCCGCGGAGGATTCATTAGGGGCTGTGGTAGAAGAGTCCGTAGGGGTCGCGGTGGCAGCGGCGGCTGAAGTGGTGGTGGCGCTGCCCGTGTTGTTGTTCTTGTTGGCGCCTGTGTTGTTGTTGTTGTTGTTGTTGTTGTTACCGCCCTTGTTCTTGTTGCCGGCCTTGATCTGGTTCGCTTGTTCGCGGGAGATGGGCTGCAAAGCGGTGACACCGTCCGAGAATGGGAAGAGCACATTCCTCGCCTGCAAGTCATTGCAGAGCTGGTCCATCTGCTGCTGGAATTGCGCGCGGATACCAGAGTAGTCGATAGGGAGGTACGTGTTTTTGGTCTGGCGGCCAGCATTGTTGTCGTTCAAATCAAAGACACCATACTGCTCAGCTCCGACAGCGCGCTTGTTGATGGGGAAGAAGGCGGTCTGACCGGAGGCGAAAGCACTTTCCTGTGCCTGTTTCAGAGCTTCTTGTTCGCGTTCCAGAGCCTTGTCCCCGGCGGTAAGTTCTGAACGTGCCCTGCCTTCGACTTCCTTGATTGCGTTCTGGATTTGGTTGCGAAGGTTTTTCTTCCTGTCGGCGAGATCGCGAGGGATGACTCCGAGTTGGCGCGCAGTGCGACCGGTACCAACACACCTCTCCAATTCGAACCGGTCAGTGAGCTTCTGTGTCATCTGCTGCTGCCCACGGTACTGGTTGTAGTTGTCATCGACCATGGCGTGGTCGTAACCATCTTGGAACATCTTGGCGGGTTGCATGGCAGTTTGGCGAGCCTGGACGGCAGGGGCAGCGCCTTCAAGGACGATGTCGGTACAGGCGGCGTAGTCACGGGGTTCGACGGAGTAGAAGTAGAATTGGAGGAAGCAGCCCTCGCCAGGTCCGCAGGAGGGGGCGTTCTGCGGGATTGTGATGTTGAAGGTTTCGCGACGGAAACCGCCACCGCAGTCGCGGGGGATAGCAACGGGCATGGTCTGGTTGTTTTTCCACAAGTTGATTTCTAAATATTTCAACGCAGCAACGAAAAGGTAAATAAATCAGTAACATGATCACAACCGCAAAACTTAGACAAATGTGCGCCTCAAACAAAATATCAAAGACGGGCATTTTCACATACCACATTGACCGTCGTGGGGATTGTTGAAGCGCAAGACGTACTGCATGGTATCACCACGCTGGAGGCTGACAGGCTGGGCCATGGGGATGCTGCTCCTGCACGGCAACATATCAAGAGGCTGCTCGTTGCGACCTCTCCGATCTTGCTGGTTGACGATGTTGGACTGGCGCATGTTTTCGTACTTTTGGTTGAATTGATTCTTGTAGTATACTTGGAGCTCTGTTGAAATTGAAAGATCACATGATTAGCGAGAAATATTCGAAGAAATGGAGTTCAAGGGGCTTGACAGGAGATTTTGAAAAATCGAACTCGAAAGAGGGGAGGATGGATTGTGGTGAGGAAATGCCATACCTCTAATTTGCGGTTGGTAGACGCTGACATCGGCAAGGGCCGCGGAGGGGAAGAGGGCGAGCGCCAAGGCGATGAGCTGGGAAGACGGGTTCGACCACATTTTTCTGTAAACGTTTTCTTTTGTTTTTCTTTGTGTATGTGTGTAGTGTATATACAGCGAAGTCTGAATGGATGATTCGATGATATGTTGAGGCTCTTTTATATGGGATTCATATCGGATTCAAAACGGCAACTGCATGACTGAAACCTGGAGTGAAACCGCCGCGGCGGTTCATTTTTGTGGGCTGGCTGGTTCTCCTGCCTTCGCAACGCACAAGGTGGGATCGGTTTGATGAATCTCGCGAATTATAGCGGCTTAGGTCTGGGCTTAGGTGGGTCACCATTGAACTTATTGAACTTGCGAAACCGCGCCTCGTCGTTACGTCGTCAGGACGCGAAAATATAATATGCCAAAGGTCACACTGATGCGCCGCTGTGGAGCACCCCTTGGCTGGCACAAATGGTCAACAGTCAGCGACGCAGAGCGACAGACAACAGCGAACACAGATCATCACTGAGTCTCTGCTATGACTACCAACGCTCCAACCAATGATCTTGGTCTCTGCCCATTTCCAGGTTCCCTCTTTCATTTGTTCACGCATAATCCGTTTTCTTTCCGCGCTCCACACTTTCCAGCTCGAGCCGCAACGGTATCATTAGTTTCTCATCTTTTTGGCCTTTGTCTTTCGTATTTGGTCGACATACCTTTCCACCCATTGCGCGCGCCATCAGAACTTCAAGGTCATGTCCTGTGAGTACTCTTTGTGGACTTCGTTCGGTGTTGGGTTAACATCCCGTACTCGCAACATATCCACTTCACAATTTGAATCATATTGTATCGACGATTATCACAGTAACAATAATAGATTATTTGAAGCACAACTTACCCAACCGATGCAACGAACACACGTACACCAACGGTTCCGAGTCGTTGATCATGATATTGCGTAGATTATGAGAGATTTCCAGAGCATGGGCAAATCGGGCAAAAGCACATGAAGCATACAGACGAAGTTCGACACTCAGATGGAGTGAATAATAAGCAGTTCCTTGATGAACGTTGATTTATTTTTGACCACTCTGGGCTCTCTCCAAATGTTTCGTCATTTTCGATTCTTATGCTTCCGGTTTCCTTTTTTGATTTATGCATATACCGATTAAATCCAGAAGAACCAGATAACCAGATATGGAGCTGGAAGTGTTGGACTACGTTCTCCCCCCTGTCCTCCCCCCTTCTTCACTAAAATTAAACTAATACTAAAAACTGAAGCCTTGCCCCTTCGTGACTAACGAAATCAAAGAGCAATGGTGAAGAATGTTTGAATGAAGAATAGACAAACGCAAAACAACACGGCCTGCGGGCACTGGATGTAGACAATACTAACGAACTAAAAAGGAAATCGAGCCCAATCACGTACGAAAACAGAACAGGGTAATCACGCCCAAAGAGCACGCATGAAGTTCCATTCGCATGCTCTGCTGAGCCTTTCGGACGTCTTTGGAAAAAAAATCCTTTTCGCAACCGCTTCCACATTACATGTACTTCCACATCTACTACATCCTCTCAACTCTCTCAAATTCGAGGACTCTGCACATGAAGAAATCACCAGACATTCAACAGCTGAACGATTTTGAATCGTTACAGTAATGGAAAATGAAGAACGAAAAAGGAGAAAACCGAAATTTTGGCATCATAAAAATCAATAATGAACTATGCCAAATAAAGATGCTTCTAGACACTACTTTGCTTCTCATATTTTGCCATAATTCGATACTGAGCAAATCGTCTTCTCGCCCAAATGTCAGCGGAATGCAGTGGGGTATCATTATACTCAGGTTATTGCCAACTCTGCATATCAGATTCTATCTAAGCCTTTGAGATGAAGAACACTTTCGTCTAGACTCTAATCGTCGTCATGAAAAACGAAAAAACAAAACTGTGGTTTTACAACGTGGTTCCAGATTGCAATATCTACAATCAGGGAGTCGAACCTGACCCGGCGACTAAACACCCCAAGTTTACGTTCTCTTCACAATTTTCTTTTTATGCAATGTATTTTCGAAGTATGTTGTCATATGACCCCGCACTAAATGTTAGTCGGGATGGGTATGATTAATGTTATAGTATTTTGGTTATTGGGATCATGATCAGACTCTCTATCTACATAGTCTTGATAAAAAACACACACGATGCACTTAGCTCGATTGTTTCAATCAACCAAACAAACAAGAGAAATACAATCTTTTGGTCGATGAGAACCGCAACCTTTAGCATCAGAGAGTTGAACCTGAGCCAGCTGGTAACCACACCCGCCTGCATTTATTCGCTCTCTGCGTGTACATGTTGCCTCATATACAATTGAATCTATTACTATCGTTCATAGAAGCTCTCCCGCCCAAATGTCAGCGGGCCGCGGCGGTATTCTGGGCGGGAATGGGTGTCATTATGCTCAGGCCATCGGCGCCACCAACTCTCAAAATACCGTATAATATACAGTTATTCATCCGAATGTCAGTTGGAACGCGGCCGGGATGGGTTTCATTATATTCATGCATTGCTATCGTCAAGTGAGTGAACTCCGCGGATCAGATTTCAAGTTTCTGACCATGACATTGATTGAAAACGATTTACATAAAAAGGCCATCACAAACTGCTCAAACAGGAGAGACTGACTTTTGTCATCTGGGAGTTGACCCTCGGCGATGAAGGTGTTCACATACTTCGCCCATTATTCTTTTTTCCACTATGATAAACAATTTGCAAAAACGTGCATATTTCCGATGGTACGCGATATCATCCTGTTTCCACAACCTGCCTTGATCGGCCATCAAATCCAATTCTTTTTCGCATGCTTCACACCTTCCGTTTCTATCTCAAAAATGCATATTCTTTTCCTTGATTGTTACAAATTACAAAAGAGCGGAAGAAGCAAGCTCACAAAAACATAACGAAATATTCAAATGACACGCTAGCAGAAGTTCAAAAACCTCTTCACTCTAGCGAGGGAGTGTGTGAAAGAGAACAAAGAGGAGCAGGGAACGAGAGAGAGGGCGGTATCTTTCTTGACAATCCCCATCTAGTACATGTAAAAGCAATACCCGATGGCAGCGAGGGTGCCGGCAGTGACCGCGTAACCGGTGGCGTACAGAGTCTTGAGGTTCATGCCCAAGGCCATGTCCCAGGTCTGATTGAAAAGGAATTAGGGAGTAAGGAAAATTTAGGTTTTGAGGTGCGACACATGATCGCAGAGAGTGCCTCACAAAAACAATCGAACATGTGGGCTGTTCGGACATACCAAGTGACGGATACCGTTCAACATGTGGTAGACGAGGGGGAAGACGATGCCGAGTTTACCGAGCCAGACGATCGGGTACGGCAGAGAGTGGAAGAGGGCAACGGCGGCAGCAGACTCGAAGGGGGCGACGGCGTAGGTGATGGCACCGGCGTACAAGACTGCAATCAAATCATTGTGAATTCATAATATCAGCTTAGCAGATGAAGAAGGAGCATCGGCGAAGATCCGAAAAGAATGTCGTGGTAACGAATCGAAGGTAGCCAAGCTAAAAGTGAAAGACAAAAGAAGTACGCACCCATGCCTGACCAGAGCCCGGTCATCTTGTGCGCAAAAGACCACGACATGAGCAAGTGCGGGAAGTAGACGGTGACGAAAGGTGAGAGGGGGCGACCGAGTGCCCAAGACTTTTCATATGGGCTGTTTGCGGCACGGAAGAATTTGGTGGGATTGGGCTCCGATGTTCTGGGAACCGGGGTCGTGGAGAACCTGACAATGATGGAAAGGATAGTGATTAATATTAATCATGGGATAGGTGGTATGAGTAATCCTTCGCCAGAAAACAGATCTCGTCATCCGAGCCAGCCCAGACGTGGGCTTAAGAAACAGGACCAACAGACAAGGATTCCAAACACAATCACTCCAGAGTTTCCGTTGCGATGATCTCTACCGCGAAATTCACTGTCCGACCGCAC
>JADGJF010000990.1:0-12852 GCA_027596845.1 Quaeritorhiza haematococci
GTCCGGGACGACGAGGACCGGGCCCCCTTCGCGACCCGGACGGGCCTGACGCCCAGCGCCCTGGCCGGGCCGCGCGTCCTCGCCGGCGGCTGCGGGCTGGGCCGCCCCCGCCGGGGGCGGGTGGGAGGGGGAGAGGGCCAGGAAGAGAGCGAGTGCTGGGTTTGGGTTTGGGTATGGGATGGGAGGCGCAGGTCCTGGATCAGGTGGGATGGGGCACGTGGATGATGGGTTGTTACCGAAACTGGTGAGGATGTTGTCTAGTTGTTGTGTTTCTCGTGATTTTTGGGGGGCTGCTTCATTTCAAGGGCATGTTTTGAAAATAACTCCTATCCCCGGTCCCCAAGCTTTCTGCATCTTTATCCCTTGTTTACGTCTTTCATTACGGACTCACAGATTTACACTGAGCAACTGATTCTGTCTTATTCCTTTTTTCTCACACTTTTTTCCCAACTGTTGCGCATACTTCTACATCAATTTTGCTTCTTTCGCCTTCCCCCGGTCTATCATGGATGATCAGATTCGTGCCATATACCTTCAGCCAGAGGATATTGCCCATGATGTCGAGGAGGCGACATTCAGAGTCGTAAGTACGCAATCCGAAATTTGCCACATCTTCTTCCCGTTGCTTTCAAAATTGATTCAAAACGAATCCCAATATCCCAATGACCGTCAATAACAATACATTTCGAAAACCCTTCCCCTGTGCAAACCCACACCCACAAAAGTTGAAACCGCATCTCCTAGAGATCCTTCTCACCACCCTAATCGTAGAAACCACTCCAGTCAATATCCGGTATTGCCTTCACCTCATCACCTGCTTCGTTGTCGAGGATGTCGCGTTCTGTCCTGGTTTGCCCGCGCTGGTCATCAAAACCATTTCTGAAAAGGTATGCGAGATTAGGAGATTGTGCAGAAGGAGGAAAGTCACTTGCGTGTAGTGCTTTTTGCCTTTTTTCTTTACTTCTCTTTTTTCGTTGATATTCGTTGATGGAATGAGAAAGGCTTTGAAAGAAAGCACAGTTTTGCTGATTATATTTAAATTTTTCCTGTCACTTTTCAGATTTTGTGCATGACCCATTGGCCACCTGATGTTGTTATGTCTGCGTTTGAGACACTTTCTCATTTTACAACGTTGTGGGAGTACATTGCGAGAGATAACAAGGTAGTGGAGCCTTTTGATCCCCGTGCGATGTTTGAGTTCCGCCCCTTCCTAAGGTGTTTGACCCCGGTTGATTTATTCTCTGTTTAGAATTGTCCTCGCGAGCTTGCTCTGGCGTTGTGCAGATACATCGATACCCTGTTCATGGAGGGTAACTTTGTGGTAAGTGCCATTGTGACTGATAAATTTCGGTGTTGGTGATGTCCGTTGCTTTTAACCACCTTCATCTGCAATATTCGCATTTGTTACTATTTCCCTGACGGATTCTTTCCCCATAACAGGCATCCCAATTTCTCATCGGAAAAGCATATGACTGCGTCATTCGATGGGCTCTTGTGGGGCAATGGATCGCATATGACCGGGACTGCCACAACGCCCTGATATCAACATTGTGCCGAGGCATTGGCATATTGGATCGAACCAAGGAGTTTTCCGCAGTAACCTCAGCTGCGCAGTCGTCATTCAACGCCGCCCCTTCCGTCATTGTTAGTGGACTGGTCGGGGGGTTGACGGCCGGTGGCGGAGGCGGGACTCAATCAGGCTCATCGTCTGGAGTGGCTGACGGGATAGGTGGACTGGCTTCCAGTTTCAGTGGAGCTGGCGGTAGTGGCGTACCTGCCGCTTCTGAGAAAAAAAGCAAGGCGTCGAGAAGCGTGTCCAATGCGGCGTCTAAACTCTTTCCTAGAATCCCTCACGTTCGATCTGCTACAGCGAGTTCGATCGGGAACTCGTCATCAACAGGAGGAGGTTCGCACGGGCACAATCACGGACATGGTCATGAACACAGAAACACGGGAGGGCCTGGCGGGAGCGGCGCAAACGCGTCGGGCGTTTCTACAGGCACAAAGGACATGGGATTCGGCTTGCCTACCTTTGCGACTTTGAGCGCTGAAATGGCGGTAAAGAGTGCCGCCGAACTGGCCATGGCGCAATTATGCAATCACCTGGGTAACTTCCCTTCTTTTGGAGAACTGACAGGTGTCAGCCGTATCAGCACGTTTTGGAATGAGTTCAGAGAGGTTGATAAAATTGTGAGGCTCAGAGAATATCTTGCCAGGTCTCGTGGATCCATGCGCGACCGGTTTGGGAGCGGGATGATGGGAAACGGTGGTGCAACTGTAATGATTCCGGTCAAACTGACCTCGGCATTGGTGATCGGTGCAAATGCATGTTCAGCTGCAGTGACTCCGAGGGTGTCTCAAATCAGTCCAATATTGGAAGCAGGTTCGCCTGACGACTCATTGGGCGCATCAGAGGAAATGAACTCGCAGCAACGTACCAAGTCAGCAGCACCACTGCCGAAGACAGAGGCGGAGGGAACAAGGTCGCCTTCCTCGCGCCAAACCCGGAACATCGCGGATTACAAGAAGTACCTTCACTTTTTCGCCTACGACAATCGCGTTATCATTGGGCTTGTGGAGCAACCTGAATGGGCTTACGGTGATGGTGAGGACGTTGCGTTGGACAGCGCCGAGGACTTAGGGGGGCATGAAAGTCCACGATTAGAGAGCTCCGGAGCTTCCTCGACCCATGTTGCTGAAAACAATAAGGCTGGTTTGGCAACGCCTGGTGGTGATGGGAATGATGCGATTGCAACTGAAAATTCCTCTGCTGCCGTTGGTGCTGTCGGGGGCTTGTCGGGTATGCCGCCAAGCAACCAACTCCCCAGCAATACAGTAAATCCGTCTTCGAGTACGTCCAGTCATCAAGCTGATTGGAGCATCTCAAATCCGAAAAGAGTGTCTTTGGTGACCCCACGTTCATTGCAGGGGAGTATGAGAACCGTCAAAAGAAGCAGTCGTGGTCGTAACGCGCCCAGCGTGACAGTCGTCATCCGAGATGGTACTGGGAAGTACACATGGATGACGTCTTTGAAATATTTGGACGGGGACCTCCATGGCAGTGGCAACAAGTCTTCTGTGCAACTGACTGGATCACAAGTCATGGCCGGTACTGATTTGGGTGTCAGCGTCAGTGTCAGCGTCAGTGTCAGCGGTAGCCTCTTGTCAAACTCTGCACCATCAACATCAGTAGCTGCATCACCATCATTATCCGGCTCCCAACAACAACAACAGCAGCAAACGCAAATACAAACGCAAACACATCACGCACCTTTGCCCGCTTCCTCGCGTCCCGCAACACTATCTCCATCTGCCACCATGGGATCCGACTTTGTGCAGCCCCTTCAGACAATTATCGAGCAAGACCCGCAATTAGGGAGCTCCGCGTTGAGCCTCAGCGAAAAAAATGGAACGACCAACACGACGAGCGAAAATCCTGCAGTCAAGTCTGAATCATCAGCAAGAAATTCGGAAGTGCAGGACGCTGGTTCCACACTTACCAAAAAAAGGTTCTCGTTCACTTCGTCACGACCCTCTTCCATGCTGCCACCACCACCCACGTCGACGACAACACAACAACCACCGACCGCCCACACAATTTCAACAGATTCCTTGACCCAGTCACAACCACCAGAAACACAGTTTCACGCTTCCGAATCCTTCCCCGCAAAAACCAAGTACCGATTTGTCCCACCTGCGATCCCGTACTCTCCGCCTGGATCTTACGTGGTTCGGGGACTTCCGGCTTTTAACGAGGATGCCATCCCCACCCTCGACCATATGCTTGATTCAGGAAGTGAGCGTATCAAATCGTTCTACCTGATCGAGGCTCTGACGCAGCGGCAGATTGCAAAGGAGAAGGAGCTGCTTGCGAAAAGGTGAGAAAAATGACTTTGCTTTTGATCAGTTACAATTCTGGGGGAGACTACGGTCGGAAAAGATTCAACTCGCAAAGCATTCGTAATCCGCATTTCGTTCTCATGTTCTTTCTTCTCCACTCTCTCCTTTTGGCGGCGACTGAAATTCTCTCAGTGCCCTTGAGCGAGAAAAGGAGAGTGTCGCAGTCTTACCACCGCCCATGACAGATAATTCAAGCGAAGACTCCTTGTACGTCATTCCCTGCACCAAGTGTTGGATTAATTTTGCAATCACTTGGTCAAGAACTGATGTCTGAATTACTTTCCTTTCCATTCCATCACCTCACTCAAAAGATCGCAAGTGTTTCGGCTGTTCATGACACACTTTGGATTCTTGAGCTTGAAGACGCAACACAAGCTTATGCCCCTCCAACTGACCGAGCAGCTCATAAATGATCTTGAGAAACTCGATAGGTTACCTCAGTAAGTACCATTCTGAAAGACACTTATCGCGTCGTTTCCCTGTTGAAGTCCGCTACTAATTTACTAACTTCAACTCGGTCGGCTGTAGACGTGATTGTTTTGGTGTTTCGGTTCTCTTTTGTCGATCTGGAAGGGATACCGTCGAGGAAATACTGCAACCCAAAACGATAAGTCGAGATTTTGACGAATTTATGCACAGCATAGCGTGGCCGGTAGGTTGAATTTAATGGTTTGGTAAACGAGTGAGGAAGATGATTTTGAATCGCGTGGAACTGATACTTTTCTCAAACTAAATCGCAAAAAGGTCGACATCGAAACACATCCCGGGTACAAAGGTAATCTCTCGCCGCAGACATGCCGAACTGCACCGTACTTTGCCAACCGGAACGTGGAAATTGTGTTCCACTCTCCGTACTTCATCCAACAACCACCATCCCGTCTTCAAAGCACCCCGCAAACCAGCGGGGCTGGTGCAGCGAGAGTTTCCTTAAGTAACAGCGCTGGCGCCAACAACAAATCTGAAACCGCCTCGTCAGTGAGATCCTCACTTTCATCATCATTGCGACAGGAAGACAAGCCAGGTGGTAGTAACAATCTGGGTCGCGTCAGTGTGAATTCAAACGGATCCGTCTCTGTCAATGAAGTCGGCAGTCCCAACGTTCAGTCCTCCGGAGCAAGCTCTAAACTGGGGGGCGGAATCGGCATGGTAGAATCGACCAGCGATGGCTTCCAGCGAAATTCTAAGCCACCGGGGACTCTAAATGTTTCCACACTCCAAACCATGAACGAGGTTATGTTCAATGGCAGTAGTAGTCGCACCAACAGCGCCCGCACGTCCGGTATCTTCACTCCCAACATCCCCACCTGCGACTTGGCTGTATTGCATCAACCTTCTTCACCTACATCAACTTTGGTTGGGACGCCCGACTTTGTGAGGGTTCTGCCGCCGAATACACAACCAAAAGCACCGAATCAATTCGTTGAACAAAAGGTATCTGATCAGCCGAAGCCAGTCAACACGCCTTTTCAAACGAGTAGCGATGGTGCAGAACTGCATCAAAACATGGATATTTCATCTTCCTTCGGTCCACCAACTTCGGCCATGTCTGATGCTACTGCGGCGGATACCTCTGACGAGTTGCTGAGTACGCCAAATGTTCAGGCAAAAGATGATGTATCGAAAGAAGATGCATCAACAGCTGATGGAGCCCGGGCAGTTCCCGAAAATGTGTCGAACGGCGGCAAGAGTGTCGTTCAGGAAGCAACGGACGGACCAGCATCCCCTGACGTCTCAAAAGAACCTGTAACACAATCTACCGTTGGCACATCCGATAGCCGTCGCAACAGCAGTCCCCAACATCGTGAGAACAATGTATCGGCTGATGGCGCGAAAAACCCAAGCTCATCACCACAAGATTCAGGTTCCCTTGAACAAAGACTAAGTCAGAAGGAACTTCCACAAATACCAACACAACCAGAACCCGCCTCTCAACCCGCCACGCACTTATCCAACAGTAGCAGCGCCACCAATAACACCCCCCGTCCTCGACCACCTCCCCTTAGCGACAAAAGCAACCCTTCCACCTTTTCCGAATTCAAATCCGTCTATGCTCAAGTCGCCGCAGAAGACTTGGTCTACATCGTATGGGTCGAAGAATTCCGAGATGTATCCACACTTCCTTCCAAACTCGCTTCTCTATTTGTCTCTTCACCCTCCTCTGCATCAACAACAGCAACCGCCACATCAACCACGTCTTCCACTTCAACAACAACAGCGGGTGGGAGTGCCGCGCCAACCGCGAGTGTTTTGGGAAGTCTTGCGTCACACGCGGCGAAAACGAACTTTGCACATGTGGGTACGCCGTCTACACCCATAAAACACCACACGTCGACACCGACTGCAGCTGGGGGGATGTCTACTGGCGCTGGTATTGGGGCACCGCCGTCGATGGGCGCTTCAATAGGGGTCAGTGGGGCTACGTGTGCTGTTTTCTTGTTTGTGCATCCGTTGCAGGATACGCCTGGCCTATATTGGGTTAAGACCAGCATTGTGAGCTCGGCCCCGCAACTGCTATCGGTGATGGAGGATTTTGTAAGTTTCTTTAGCCTCCTCTTCCATGCCAAGCAAACGGATAAAGGATATCGTCCATTTCTGACGTCTCTGATTTTCGTATTCACGTCTACTCGTTATGTTCGGAACATCCAGAGCTTCGGACCCCTCGTCGATGGGACAATAGTTAGTAGGCATTCCCTCGGTTTGCTGGTGCGTCATACCGCGATCTCGGCGCACATGCAATGCCGTGCAGCACGTGGAAATTACCGAAAACCGTAAGTATCATGTCGTAGCCTCTTCCCCTTCCTTTCCAAACTGCTCCTGTTCGTCTCAAAGTGATATAAGAGGAATGTGTAAGTCACCGTTTGCACATCCGACTGATTCTTTACATCTTCTGTTCCCATTCTTCAATGTTCGTCCAAAATCAGTCACACTGTTAGAAGACTTCAAATCGAAGAACTTTGTCGGACCCATAAATCAAATCATTCTGTGGCAAGGTAAACCCGATGCCCCTCTTTTGCTTCATCGTGACAATTTTCTGTTGTCTCCTCCTTGCGGTGCTTTCGCTTTTGATCTAACCATCCCCTTTCGCCATGCACCACACCCGAATTTCTCTTCACATCATCGAATGCGCGTCCAGTTTCTTCTCGGAGGTGTTTTCAACATAACATTTTCCATTCGTTTTCGCCTTTTGTTCGTTTTGATTTAGAGTAACAAGATGGTTTAGATTTGTTTTGCGGAAAAGATAAATGTGGATGCGTGCTTGTTTCTGTGTGTACAGATTGAAAAACTATATAAAGGTGCTGTCCATCTATATAAGGATTGCGAGGATGCGACTTCTTCCTTCTGTGAGTCACAATAACGACCCAAGAGAAAGCATGTGGGCGTCGTATATATAGGTAATAGGACACCATGCGTTAGGGGGTTTGTGGATGATACAATTCTTTTGCTCCGCATGCGGAAAGTTTCTTCCAAATGGATACCGTGAGTCCGTGACTGTCTCTCTATCTCGGTTCAAAACTGGGATCTCCAACAATGTTCTTGAATATTTTGACACAATTCAAAGAATACATCGTTCATTCACAGCGCAATATAGTTCTCTTTCACTCGGACATGCCCTTGCATGAGCATCAAATGAACCTTTTCGCCCGGATCGGTACTATCCACTGGCATATGTGTAGATGCCTAGGCCTCTGTCCAACATCGACCCCAACATCTATCAGATCGTTTTACTTATCTTGTGGGTGAATAATATGCCGCCGTTGCTACGTTTCCCCCTCAAATCTTCCGTTCTCTCCATCATGCTCCACATCTTTCAATCGCGTTTCCCCACTAAGTCTTTGCGGGCATAAAAATGAACGAAGTCGTCCTGATCTTCTTTTTTTTTTTTCCCCAGCCTTCACATCATCAATACACTTCGTAAATCAGGAAATGGTATGATGTCATGTATGTTATATATCCGTACCAACGTGGCGGCACGGCTTATATTTTTTCGAATGCATGGATCCTCAGTTCACACTGTTCACATGCATGAAGATATCTCGCATCGAATTCAGAGATTTTTACCCGCAAGAGAGCCTTCTGGGCCAAACTGCGAGGAGACGTTATACATATATTCCTCCGAAGCAGAGTTTTGGAAGGGAGTTCTAGGGAGTCTATCTCTTCTTTTGCAATCACCGTGACAATATGTATGTCACCGCCCTGTCCCGTCTCTCACGCCTTTCATACTCCCCATCGTGCTTTCCACGTGCACATCTTCATTTCGGTTCTCCTTGCTTTCTTTTACAGTAATAGAGATCAATGTACACGGGTTTCTACCGTGGTATAATGAACAAAGCCGCCCTCATCTTCTTCATTTCCCCGCAACTCTCCCTCTTGATAATTGTAGTGTTGTATCATCGACATATTTCTCATACTAACGATTTTTACACCCCACATATCAACGAGTCGCCCTTGTACCCACGGTATCTCCGGTGCTGGGACCCTTGGTTCAAACCGTTCATGACGACAAACGTCAATTTGCTCACGCTACCTTCTTTTTTACCTGAGGAGCCCATGTGATATACCTCCCGACTGCCGGCATTGCTCTCTTGATCTCTTTGGTTCTTGATGCGAGGTCCAAAGATCGACGTGCGAAGGCCTCGGACATAAAGTTGAATGATTCTGAATAAACGAAGCGGGATGCCAACTTCACATTTTGCTGTCTCACTATGCACATTATTCGTGAAGAAGTTCAGACCCCTTCCTTTTGCGTTTTGTCCAAACAAGATTCTAACCTCCATATACACCCCCCACCCTTCGCCTTTCTTTCTCCTGCTCTCTTCACCAAAATCATATGAATTTTCATATTCCGGTAGGGAGAGCCCAACAGTTATGCCTCTCACATCCATATAAAAAGGATCCACGATTCAAAACCCAGGAGATGACCCATTCTATAAGATCGGCGAACTTTTTCCACACATGCAAGGAGCTCGAGCACGTTTTCCCCGATGACTATTCTGGTTCTCCCACCGACATACCACTTCTTCTCACGAAATCAGCAGCAGCCCGCTCCCGAAAACAATAATTCGAAGCGACCTTTCCCCCTTAAGCTTCTTGGCCCCCTCCTTCAATTACTCTTAAATTTGAAACATCGTGATGAAGAGTGGCCATCGCAACTGACGACCACAGCACACCAAAAAATGATCTCAGGAAGTCGGAGAGCGGGTGTGTAGGGAAGGTTCGAGAACTGGCAAGTCCTATTCAAAGAAGCTCATACTTGCACAAACAACCCTGTCGGATTATATATATTTAAAAGTTGAAACAAGGAGAACGTCATGAACTCTATCCTTCGTCTTTTTTTCTCCTCGACTCTCAATTCAATTCACGCCCCCCTTCCACGTCCACTTGTGCTCCTTCCCCTCCTTGACCTCGAGCATGTTGGCCCCTTCCTTCTCCTTCATATGTTAAAAAGAAAATCTTAAAGTCCGTCCTTTGTCTTTCTCCACCCCTTTCCTTTTTCGCCCACTTCCCCCCCGCACTTCCTTTCCTTCCTTCAATCGCTTCCGATACAAGCGGACACTTGAGCGACGCATGAAGCCATGATGGTGTAGGCCGTCTTTGCGAAACGTCCCATCAAGCTACACTAGTACTCCCGCCAGTTCAAAGCGCCGCGGTTTTCATGAAGGGATCGTGATGAAGGGAAGCGCAACAGTTTCACAACCGTGTGTACAGAATGATGTCCGTGACAGGGAGAGCGGAGCGGGTATGAAGGAAAGGACGAGGAAACTGGAAAGTCCTATGGCAAAGATTTTGGAATTCACACCGGCACAACCAACCCCATCACCAACTCGCCCCCCTTTACGCAGCAACGTTGCTTCTGATCATGAAAGAAGCATCCCTCCCTCCCCAGTCTTCACGAGATCCCATGCACAAGTAAACCAGCATCTCGGTTCCCCACGATCCTTGTTTCCGTCACGGGACTCACCTTGCAACCAAGAAAAGCGTAATTACAAGGCCAAATCAGACCGAGTCTCTCCCTTGCAGTGCGAAAAATCCAGGGCGTCATGGTGAATGAAATGAAAGTCTGGAAGACAAAATGTGGAAGTGAGAACACGATTCTGAAGAAGCAGATATGGAAAGTTGAAATCAGGGATAGAATCAGAGTCGAATTAGAGAATCTGACTTTCGGTTTACCTGTGGGGAGTGAAGGTCCGCTTCCTCGTCGCCTACCACACATTGAGGAAGCTCTGATATGATGAAATTTCCTTTACACTGCGACCCATTCCCTCGCCTTCCCTTCCAAATACTTGCCTTTTTCGGAGTACTTCTCCCACACAGAAACCGGATGCATGGCAACTCATCCCAACCACCAACCACACCAACTGCAACGGCCAGCCGCCGACATCAATGCCCTTAAACCCAAAGCCCTTCCATCATGCCTTTGTAGAAACTGTTTCTCTTCGCCGTGGTAGGCTTGCAAAATCTGTGACCATCCACAATCGCAACATCCGTCTGGCGTCACTCACCTTGCAACCACGGAGGTATAAGACCAAACGTGTCGCATCTTTCCTGACTTAGACGTTCAGAACGCCGTTTTCGTGGAGCCTTACACTTTGATGGATCGGTCCCCCTAGATAGGATCAAATCAAGTGCGTGCGTGAAATATCTTGCCCGAAAGAGTTGAGACGTCGCAAACAGCAACAGAGATCGTAAAGCATAAGCCACCATTCGACATACATCAATGCGAATGCTCTCTTTAGCTGTGTTGGCAAGTCAAAGTTGAAGTCATTGAAGAGACACAACACGCCCATGACGCCCTCTTGCAACTCCGCCAAATCCCTCCCTTTCATTCCTTCATAGATCTTTTGCAATTACCAACATTGAAACCGTACACACTCTTCGAGTATTTTGCTTTTTTTAAGCGTTTTCAATTTATTAAATGTCGTCCCCTCAGCATATGAATAAGGGCGCCTCTAAAGTAAAGAACTCCTACAAGAAAAAATGGTTTGTACATATAAACAAAAAAGAAAAGAAACCCGGGTTTTTGTTGCTGTTTGGAGAAAGTGTCCAGAGTGTTGTTTCGCAAAAGTTGTGTCGTTCTGTGTTGGCCGCGGTGTGTGATGGGTTGGTCGGTCGTTGGTGTATTTAAGTTTTTGCTTGTTCGTAAAGGAAGTGGTTGTGGTTTCGGTTTGGTTCGCGGATGCTGATGCTGCGTGTCGTGTTGGAGAGGGTGAGATTTGAGGTACTTAAGACCGTTCACCACGAAGACGACGGGCGAGCTGAATGTCCTTAGGTTGGATTGTTACACGCTGGTGGGTGGAGGAAGAAGATCAAGGGAAGAAGGGAAGCAGGGTTAGAGAAGGTGCCAAGGTGAAGGAAACCTCAAACTTTGGCTGACGAGAAGGGAGGTCGCGGTGAAAGATCTAGAGTCTGATGCCTACCTTAGCGTGAATCGCGGCAAGGTTAGTGTCTTCAAAGAGACCGACAAGGTACGCTTCTGAGGCCTCTTGAAGGGCACCGATGGCTGACGACTGGAAACGAAGATCAGCTTTGAAGTCCTGGGCGATTTCACGAACGAGACGTTGGAAGGGGAGTTTGCGGATGAGAAGTTCGGTAGACTTTTGGTACCGACGGATTTCACGAAGAGCGACGGTACCGGGCCTGTAACGGTGAGGTTTCTGAAGGTGAAAGAGAGGGTCGAGTTAAAAGCGCATCCTTGGGTTAAGCCACTCGAGTGTCTTCGCAAAGAGGACAATGAGGAAGAAGGAAGGCAGTGGAAGGCGCCGAGTAGATCGATTCTTACCTTCACACCACCGGTTGCTGGTGCTGACTTGCGGGCGGCCTTGGTGGCGAGTTGCTTACGAGGGGCCTTACCACCGGTGGACTTGCGGGCGGTTTGCTTGGTACGGGCCATTGCGAGTTATTGGTGTTGTTGTTGGAGGCGAAGGGGGGAGAGGTGTCGACAAGACTACACTGAGCTAAGCTAAGGGGAGAAGATCGTTAGTGTGGATGGGTGAAGACGACGGAAGGAGGCGGGCAGCGGGGATTATTTATAGTGGGTGGTTTTAGGTTGTTTTCGCAAAGTTCAAGTCCAGATTACACAGAGATGCATACAGGGAGATACAGCGTCGGCGACACAGGCGGAGTCAATTTTGGTCCCCCTGCAAAAAATGGGGTGCTCTTCAAGTCACCTGTTTGCATACAAAATCATCAAAATGGGGTGCTGTCTCTGTATTTTTTACCCAAAAAGGAAGGTCTTCGTTACACAGCACCTGTCAAACTGAATCACGGTGGTTGAGCGCGCCGCCGCCCGGCCCGAGGTCGCGTCCCCGCGCGTCGAGCAGGCGGAACCCCAGCGCCTGCGCCATCCCCGCGCCGCCGTCGTTGGTCGCGCTGCCGCCGATGCCGACGATGAGGCGTCGGACGCCCTTGCGCGCGGCGGCCAGGATCAGCTCGCCGACGCCGCGCGTGGTGGTACGGCGCGGGTCGCGGCGGTCCACCGGGACGAGGGCCAGTCCGGCCGCGGCGGCCATCTCCACGACGGCCGTGCGGCCGTCGCCGAGCAGCCCGAAACGCGCGTCGAGGAGGGTGCCGAGGGGGCCGGTGACGCCGGCTTCCTGATCGCTCCCGCCGGTGGCCGCGATCAGGGCGTCGACGACGCCCTCGCCGCCGTCGGCCATGGGGGCGGCGACGATCTCGGCGGCCAGGCCCACGCAGGGGGCGGTGTCGCGCGGGCAGGGCCGAAGTCTCCCGCAGGCCGTCGGACGGGCCGCCCCGTCGGCGCGGGCCATTTGACGACGAAGGGTCGAGGCGATAAACTGAGTCTCCCCTTAAGCAAGGGGCGATGCGCGGGCGGTGCGCGAAGTCCACGCCGGGCCTTTGTGGTTGCGACCTCGACCCGAGGTCGACGTGCGACCCTGGGCGTTCAAACTTCGCGCAGGCCACTGCCTTCCCTGGATTTGCGGTAAACCTTCGTTC
>JADGJF010000991.1:0-12845 GCA_027596845.1 Quaeritorhiza haematococci
GTACGGTGGCGGGGTGGAGGGGGGAGCGAGTTTTGGCCGGATCCAGTGGCGGTGGCGCCTGCGTTGTACTCGGAGTAGAGAGAGGAGGTGGATTTACGACTGCGTATAAAAGAGTCGGTGCTGGTGGTTGATTTGCGGGAGTTGGTGGATTTCCGCCGGGCGGGGGGTCTTGCTTGACCGGCCCAGGTGGGTTTTGTTTTGGAGTTGGGGGAGGAGGCGAACCGGACGAGGTGGTCCTCGTCGAGACTTTTGCGACCGAATGTGCCTACGTCAATCGAACCGACTTCAACACTGTATCGATGAAACCACGAAAGGAAAAAGTGCGAAACGTGGAACCCGTTAATATCAGAACAAAACACAAACCGAAAACACAGTACATCTCGTTTTCTCAAACGTATGCAACAGGCGACAACTGGTAAGGAAAAGGACTCCTCTACATACTTCAATCCCTGGTTCCTCATTTCAGGCGATATCGGACTCACTTCCACGATTCTAGTGTTTCCGAACGTAGGCGAATGAAGAGACGTGGCCGTCGATATCTTTGGCAACTCCTTATTCACATTAACGGCGACACCCGTCGTGACTTTCGGGAGTTCTTCCAACTGAGTTCGGGCCTGTCCAGCATCGGCGGCGTACTTTTGAGCGACTTGAGCGGCGACCCTCATGTTCGTGTTCGAGCGTTTCGGCTGACCCGGTTCTGGTTTTGCAAATTCGGTGGGGGATGCGGTCTGGCGGACGGTGCTGGGAGCGGAGGTGGGACCTCCAGTCGTTGTAGCGCGATCCTTGGGAATGAAGAGGGCGTCGACACTAGGTTGAGAGCTGTTGTTGCTATTGTTGGATGAATGGGAGCTGACGGTGTCGTTGTTATTGACATTCGCTGAACCGTGACGATTCAAACTCAAGTCAGATGGCATCTTGGGCATGAGCTTCCAGATCGACCCGCCAGATGCTGAACTCTGCACCGACATCATCGTTTGCGTCTTGGCCTTTCTGGCGTCCATGGCCAACGCCTCGTTGCTGGGGTGCTTCTCCATAGCTTTCGATGGCGGCGTAGTCTTGTTAGTGGTGTTGGTGGTATCTGCTGACCTCGTCGATGACGTTGAAAGCATGGTGCCCGCGGCTGAGGAATTCAGGGTGCTGAATTTACCAGGAGGATCGTAGGAGAATGCAATCGGCATGACTGGACTGTTTTGGATGCTGCTGTACATGTCGTGTGCGCGGCTCTGAGGGCTGGATGGGATAGGAGTGTTGGCAGGTGGAAGCGAGCCGGGATCAATCGCGATGATAGGTACGATTCCGGAGCCGTTATTATTAACAGTGCTTCCCGCCACGCCACCGACGCTGTCAAGAGTACCAAAGTTGCTGTTGGCACCGGCTGCAACAGCACCGTTCCCGCTCGTGGGATTCTCAGTGTCCCCGGAGAATATCGAGGATGTTTTGTCTGATATCGACGCCTGTTTGAAGACGTTTCCGTCGCTCTGACTTTTCGCACCGAAAATCATCTGCCTCATCAGACTGTTCTCACGGCTGCTGCTATGGGACGACAATCCTCCTTTCTCGTTGCCGTCTTTATTCTTCCTCCGTATATGCGCCACGTACATCGAAATCCCCAACACGAGACAGATCACGACACCCGCGACGGACAGCAGTGGAACCAGGAAATTCGATTTGGTGTTGGACCCGGGGGACGGGTTACCATCTGATGGGAAAAGGCCACCGTCGCCTCCTGTGCCATCGCCGCTCGCACCACCGTTCGCCCTGCCGGGTATCCCAGCCACATTAGTTGGAAGCGATTGAACACCACTTGGCATTATTTGTCCACCCGATGCGGACTGACGAAGTTCTGGGAACGGACGATTGCCCGGAAGAGAGGAAACGTCGCTGCTGCTGCCGCCGGTTGACCCCGTGGAGCCTGTTGAACCTGAGGAGCTTTGTGACGGCGTTGAGGTTGACCCGCTTGCAGCACCTGCGGCAGAGCCTCCTTGCTGCCCTGCACCTGAAGTTGCACCCGTTCCTACCGTACCCCCCGCTGCCCCATCAGTCGTTGCCCCACCGCTGGATTGACCTCCACTAGCTTGACCTGACGGTACAGTTGAACCACCTCCGCCATTGACTGCGCCAGCTCCGTCAGTAGAACCACCTCCGCTAGTAGAACTTGGGGGGGGTGATGTTGCAGGAGGTGGTTGAGTTGTGGGGGCGGTGGATGCTGCTGGGGATGGCGGATCTTCTTCCTTTTTTCCATTGCCGTTACCCCTGCCCCTGCCTTTGTCCTTGTCGTCGTCATCCTGAGGAGAACGCCGTGCAAGAATCTCGAGGCGGGAAGGTATCGCTCTTCTTCTAAGTCTCATAGCTTTGAACCGTGCAAATAACGGATACGAACGGATAATGTGCTGCAACGATGAAGAGGAGGAAGCGATTTGAGTCATGATAACGACGTCGTTGAATAGAAAGATATGGATGAAAGCGCATCGAGCGATGTACTCACATGATGGAAACTTTACAATTTCCGGTTCATGACGCGCGAAGGACCGAGAGCAATTGACGACTTGGATTAGCAGGCGACACCAGAAATCGCGCGCTGCATCGGTTCGTTGGGGTGGATGGAAATCAGAAGGTGGGTTGGGGGTGGTAAATTGGTGATGAATCGGTGACTCCCTTCTGCAAAGGCTCCGTTGGTCTTTGCCTTCTTCCACGATGAGCACAAAACGCAGGAGAGGATTGCACTTGGTTTAGGGTTTTGCAACGGGCGCCCCAACAACAACCATCATCATCACCAACAACCCGCTGTCCAACTGACGGCGCAAACCAGTGCGACTTCCGTGTCCCAACGCAGCCCGACGCGCGAGGTGTTCGCCCAATGACTTTGTTCGGGGGCTTTGGGTGATCGGCGGCGTGCGACTTATGTGTCACGCAAATGTTCAACTCCGACACTGTTTTTGGAACTGAGGGCTTGTGTTTTAGACGCACAAGAAGGGGCCACAAGGGCGACAGTGAAGGGGAACATTCCAAGTTTTCCACGGTCGTTAACGATGTTAGTCTCATTGGTTCCTCCGGTTTCTGCCATGGTCGACATGGCTCGGCAGAATCCATTCCCGTCGATTCTGACCCCAAGGCTGACCCCAAGGTACCAGCCATGAAGAACTTGAAGAGATATGACCGGGGATGCTAGTCAAAGAAGCAATATCAACCGTATCATGCCAGGATTTCCGTATCATGCCGGCGGCTTTGGAGGCTGTCATCAACTCTAGGTCTTGACAAGAAGGCAGACACAAGAAGGTCCAGAGCCAAAAGAGGGTCAAAGGGTTTTTGACGGAGTGACGATGTTGAGGAGGGTCTTGCGCAGGCCCTCCAAGATCTCCTTCTGGGGGGTGTTGAGTCTCGGCGTCACGAAGTAGGCCTCCATGCTGGAAAGTCACTGAAATCAGTTCTGATCGGTTCATTTGGGGTTGGAGAGTCGCGCTCATGAAGTATACCTATCAGCTATCAGCGGCGGTGGCGGACTGGATTGTCTGGAGACGCCGGGTCAAACACACAGTCACGCGAGAACGATGAATTCAAAAACCTTCGGCTTCAGGAGAGACTGTGTTCGGCCCACTGGTTGCTTTACACGACGAACCTCCTAGAAACGTTCGAGAGACCAGGAAACCAAACTGATGATGAAATACTTGCAGCGGATCTTCCTTCAAACAAACTTTCTAAATATTTTGGAATGATCTTGAAGCTGAAACACCAATATATTATTGTCAAGAACTGTGAGAAGCATACCATCTTTGTTCTAAACGTTGTCTTCACTCATCACTAGTTGCCTCACTGCGCAACAAGTTCACAGCCTTCAGACTACTTTTGAGTCCCTCCGACGCAACCCTAAAGTATTCTCATTGATCTTCTTCGCAATGTCCGAATGGTCAAACCGTATCGGATGGGTGGCCGCCCACGCGGTGTCGAATCCCAAATCAACGCCCGTCCCGCTAAAGTAGTGCACCGGAACAGCCGCATCCCCAACCACCAATCGGAGCTGTTTCTTTCCTGTCGCTGGGTCCTTCAACACCTTTGCAAACCCATCCTTTGGTTGATGGCCCAAGTTATTTCGGAAAGCCCTGAAACGCCCGTGCTTGAGTGCGATAGGTGCAAGCGTCTCTCACCACTTGACCATACTGATTGAGTGCAGCAACGATGTGCTCCCTGACTGCCTCCGCTTTCGAGAAATCGATTTCGCCGTGCGATCTTGGTAGGCTCTCATACTCCTGTTTAGGGAGTTGCACGATGATGTAAAGGGATCCGTATCTTCGCACAAACGCACGGAACTGGTGCTGCGGAGAGGTTTGCTGTTTGGAAGGAAACCTCCGAAACTCGTTTGTTCTGAGGGGCTCTGGTATGTGTTTGGCGTCGATGTAGCATGTGGCGCTGGCATAAGCAGCTGTGAGGATGTCGACGTCGATGTTTCCCATTGTCGGGATCGAAAACGCGTTGCGGTTGTACCCCCAGCATCTGCTCCCGGCAAATACTCATAGCCCCATCAGCACAAATCACAACATCCATATCCGAAACCATCCCATTCGAAACGGCCTTCTCGCGTACATTTAAAAGGTCATCGTGGTGCAGCAAACCGCTCTGAATCGCATCCACTCTGTAGCTTAGGACCATCCCTTCGCGGGTCTCATATGACAACAACATGCGGTGCGTGTAGTCGTCGACGCATCGGAGTTCGAGTGACAGACTTGCGGGGTGGTGCCAACAGCCTCTGGAGCCGCCCGAGTAAACCATGTCCCGGACATTAAAATCGGTGACAACAACGCTATAATAGTGCTCTTTGGTGTTGTCACGGGATTTGTCAATCATGTGGATGTTGGAGTAGCCCTTCTTCTTGAGCAAGCGGGCGGTCCAGAGCCCGACGGGGCCCGCACCGACGATAAGGATGTGGGGTGGCTCAAAGTATGGTGGGGTGTTGTCATTGGGTGTTGGTCAGCGAAAGATGGAGTATATTGCTGAGTGCTTCGTCGAGAACTGGGCGAGATTGTCCACCAACAATGGCGTAGGCCAGGGTGGCGACGGCCATAGCGAGAACATTTCTGACCGTGAAGATCTTTCTAGCCATGAGGAGTTCAAGTTTATGATTTCTATGTATCAGATGGTTCTGCAGCAAGAGCGTGGTTGAATGTGGCATCCAGAGATCTCTTATATGACGGATCTGAAATTTAGTATTACATGTGCATGATCCAAAAACTCGAAAATGAAAAGGGAGTATCACCAACACGCCAAAAACTTTCGTGTAGGTATTAAAGGTTGTTTGCGAAAATCTCGGAAATTGCGAACAAAAAGTCGGGGTTAAATAAAATAAACATTTTTTTTGCCCATTGCTAAATTTACAGTAGGTTTACAGTAAAGTTCATCTTGAATGTCCACCTGGTGTCCACCTTTGTCCACCTGAATGTCCACCTTGACCGAAAACCAGACCGAAAACGGACTCCTCCAACGCCCCGGGCTTGCACCCCATGGAATGCCAAGAGGTCGATATAATCCACTTGCCCTCAAACATGCCGCCCAATCTGGCAACAATGTTAACTTCTTGCCGTCGTTATGCAGACAAAAACAGTCTCCAATATCCCACCACGTTGAGTCCACTGAAAAGGCACACCACAGATACTGAGAAGAGCAGCATCTCGGTGCTTCCTGTCCCCAAGATCTAGATCCAGAAAGCGAAAACATTTGACGAGGAAACCATTGAGTAGAAGAATCAAGGGCATTCCCACGGAAACTTGATCAGAATATGAAACACCTCAGATTTTCCATCTCTTCTTACCTTGAACCCGTACCGCGTCGAAACATTGGCCAAAGCATGCGCAAACGCAAGCAACGGCACGGCTGCATTCCAAAATCCCAAATGGAATTTTTGCTCCACAGACGCTAATTGCATGCTGAACATCTCTACCATGCCTGTCACGTAGTGCGTATCGCCAAGTAACCTCCCAAATACCTGGCTCAAAGCTCCAGCTGGTGCGCTGATGTTGAACCCGTAGTTGGACGAAGCTTTGATTCCGGCTAGGATACAAGTCACACCGATATACGAGAAGGACGCGCTGAAGCGGTTGAGAAGGCCGAGCCAGGGTTCAACTGCGAAATACGATTTGCCTTGCATGGACATCATTTGTAGTTTCGCGGCTTTAGCGCGAGAATCTGTTCGAGTGTAGAGGGATACCTAGGTTGTTTGATGAATGTGATGGATCCGGTTAATAATCTTAATCGAGTTGGAACTCGTCAAGAAGCATGAATACTCACCTGAGCAGCAAGCTGGGCCAAATGTGCAATGGAATCGATAACCAACCAACCCATCCCGAACGAAATCGCCAATCCAATACCCTCCGAAGCGACAAACTTGATCTCCTCATCACCCGCCACATCCGCCAGCTTCACCCGCCCGGAATTAACAATAATATATTTCAAAAACCATGCCCGCACAAATTCTTCCGCCGCTCCTGAAATCGCCGCCAAGACCGTATGCGCACGTTCCGACAGTTCCGGTGGTGGTTTGGGTGTATTGTCGTCGCCGGATTTGTGGTTATGCTGGTGCCCGTGGTGGTGGTGATCATGAGGTTTTCCGCTACCGTGATCGTGTTCTGATTGTTTTGGTGCTTTCGAGGATCCCGCTTGCTGTTGCTGTTCGTCCGTGCTTTTGTTGTCGTCGGTACCCTCAGGATTATCGAGGTCTTCGCGCATGGGCATCTTGGCGAGTTGCATGCCGAGTTTGAAGGGTAAGGTGCAGCAAAGCGTCAAATACCAGCCTAACATGCCCATAAAGAACGTTCCTAGTATGAGATGTGGACGGGCTATTGGGACAGGGCCGGTCACGTCAGCGGTGGAGCCTTCTCCAGATCCATCCCCATTAAAGCTGTCCTGCCCATCTTCGTTTGTATTCAAGGAGACGAAACCGAGCTCCGTCGGGAGGAGCATAAATAGTGCATATGGGAGGAAGCAGGGAACGGCCCAGAACGGTGCGGCGGTGAGGAAACGTCGGGGTAAAGTACGGGCGACTTCGGGAACGGGATCTGGTAGAGTGGCTAGTCGTGGATCTTCATCTTGAGAGGCGTCTGTTGTTGATGATGCTGGCGATGACACTTTCTTTGGTGAGGCATCTGCTTTCGTTTTGACGTTTGTTTTGACTTCGTCGGCGCTCATTTTTCCAGGGATCGGTGTCACTGTGATACGGGGCGTTCTTTGTGGGGATTTTCGTTTTCCTTTTGCACACCCCGACGCTTGACCCACACGACGCGGCGACGACGACCGGGAGAGGGAGAGGGAAGACGACGTTCCGATAGAATTTGACGCCGGAGAAGGCACCACGAGCTCAAAAGAAAACCATCAACTAGACCCTCAAACCGGCTATCCGGCGCACAGGATCGAAATGTGGTTGTTACCCGTCGCGTCCTTCGTCGCCCGCCATGCTCCCGGAGTCACACCCGACACCGCCGCCTGCTTAATCCTCCTCTTGGCAGCATACCCATGGGCCCTTGGTTGGTCTCTCATTCATCCACCCTCATCATCACTGAAACCCATCAAAGAAAAAGACAACGACTCCAACAACACAAAACAAACCCCCACACCTCCATATAACGCCCAACGCGCGAACCAAAAGCACCTCTACTCAATCATAACAACATCAATACTATGGTCGGGGTTTTTCGGTGTGATGGGGTTGATTCATATTTATGCCTCGGCGTTGATAACGTTTGTGTTGGTTTTGGGGTTCAGTATGAGGGGACCGGGGGCGAGGCAGAAGTGGGGTCCCGTTTTGGTGTTTTTGGTGGTGATGGGGCATCTTTCTGTCAAGTGAGTAAGTCTTTCTGGGAGTTTTCGAGCCTTTGTGTGGTTTGGAGGCGAGAAAAAGTCTAGTTGGATGCGGATCTGAGATACGGAAAACTAATCAGATCGCGCGTTTTTTGAAGCCGGTTGCTTCGTCAACTGGCAAAGTACGGGGATATGACCTTCGATCATACAGCACCACAAATGGTTCTTACGATGAAGCTTACCTCGTTCGCGTGGAGTGTTTATGACGGGTTGAATCCGGGAGAGGTATGCGATTCACTACATGTCATGCATGGCAATTCAACAGGACACTCACACTCACCTCAACTAACGCATTCATCGGTGCTTTTCACGCTTTTTCAAACCAGATCGCATACCCTGATCAAAGAGAAAAAGTTATAAGCCCGGCAGATCCACCCACACTTACGGAATTCTTGGGTTTTGTGTTTTACTTTGCGGGATTCGTCGTGGGTCCTGCGTTTTCGTTTGCGGATTATAGAAAGTTTACGAGGGGATTGGTAGGTGCGCTTATGTGGGTTTCACCGCTCCGTTGAAGTCCTTTGAAAGATTGGCGGTGTTTTCCTTTCTTCATTCTTTCGTCCTCGGTGTTGGGGGAGTTCGGTGGTTTTCGTAACCAATATACTGAAATTCATATCTACGTTGACTATGACAAATAAAGCCGCCATGGATATCGTATCCCAACACCACGATGCCTACCATCAAGAACTTTGCTGCAAGCGTGTTCCAATTCGGTCTCTTCGTCGTACTCGGGAAGTACAATTACCGATGGGCAACCACAACAGAATATGCTACTGAATACCCGCTTTGGCAAAGGTATGCTTGCAACGTCCGTAGGGCCTGAAAACATTGAATCGCGGTGGTCTTTGGCCTGGTTCTTAACGTCTTCATTATTTGCAGATTCTTGTACCTACAACTTGCGGGATTCTCTGCAAGAACGAAATTCTATGGAGTGTGGACAATGGCGAATGGTGCTTGTGTGTTGGATGGGTTTGGGTTCAATGGGTACGATGAAAAGGGAAGACCGAAATGGTACGTTCGCATATTTTGACCCCTCCCCGCACACTTTTGTGGCCTTTCCAATGATGAAAAAGAAACCGCACAATGCTTGCTTTATCCATCATCCTCATAATCTGAAGATTTTATTTGATCGTTGAACTCTAGGGACCGTCTTGCGAATGTTGATTTCCTTGGCGTCGAGTTCGCAACAAGTCTCAAGCTGGCGTTCGAGAAATGGAACATGAACACCTCACGGTGGTTACGTCATGCCGTATACATTCGGTTACATCCACCACCGCTTCCGCCATCACCCTCTAGCACATCCTCAAGCACATTGTCCTCCCCACAACAAGTCTCAAGCCAAGATGCTGTAGAGAAATCAGAGAATGGAAACAGTACGACTCAATTGCAGACCCAGGATGCGTCTACAGAAAAGTCGATTGCGAGGGATTTGAAGCAGAAACCTTCATCGCGAGCTTTGTGGGCTTTTCTGGCGACGTTGGGCGCGTTCACGGTGTCGGCGATTTGGCATGGCTTTTATTGGGGATATTATCTCACGTTTTTGAGTTGTGCTGTTGCGTTGCATACGGCGAGAAGTGAGTGTTCGCTTTGTTACGAAGATTGATTTCTCACCAACGTCCTGATTCTTTGAATGTGAAACTGATCGATCGCATCTATATCTATTTCTTCTCCCTTAATTACTCGCACCGATCCTTTCCTTTCTCCTTCACCAAACCCCAACCCACCGCAGACCTTCGCAAACTCCTCCAACCCTTCTTCACACCCTCCTCCCGCCTCCACCCCTACAAACCCCTCTACGACATCATCACCTTCTTCGCTGCGCTCTCTACCCTAAACTACCTCGTTGCACCCTTTTTGTTACTTTCCATCACGGATGGCGTCGCGGTGTGGAGGGCTAATCGGTTTGTGGTGCATTGGGTTATTGGGGTTTGTGAGGTCGGGTTTTTGGTTAGGGGGTGGTTGAAGAAGGCGAGGAGGGAGAGGGTTGGAGTGGAGGTGAAGAAGAGGGAGTGAGGGGGTTTATGGTTGTGTAGAAGGGTGTTTGGGGATGGTAGTGGCCTTTCTTTGTCATGAAGGATGGAAAGAATGACTGAAACAGGAAAAGAAAAAACCTCATCAAGAAGATTGAACTCGGGGAGTTGAACGTCCCAGTCTCCCGGACAAAACCTCACTCCTTTTCCACATTTCCATCGCTCTCAATTTACACGATCTGGGCCTACGGTTTCGCGAGAGTTTTTGAGTACGGGCCGGCATGTCCCATTGGAAACATTCGTCGCATACATGCTGCCTTGCGACTAATGCTCCTGAAACTTCATACAAACTGTCCAGCACACAGTCTCTCTGTGTCCTTTCTCCGTTTTCTCGTATCATCTCATAATATATCTATGCTATCATGCCTTGTCTCAACAAGTATTGAATCATTGTGTTCTGCATGGTGCCCACGCTTTTCACGATCTCGGCGGATTAATGCGGATCTGATCCGTTGACGGGGGGAAGTTTAGTTCACATCCGGCACCTATTTGTCTTGGTTTGGTCACTGTTCTGACGTTCAGAACCAAGCAAAGATCGCATAAAAACCCCAACCCCATCAAGAGGCCCCCGACCGTCGCTCACCGTGCTCAAGAAGCAAATCCTCCGCTGCTTGCGTTCGAAGACGTACTGATTAACCCATACACTGATGGCGTCTCTCAAAGTGGGTACTTCCTCCCCGATCACCTTGACTTGCTTGCTTCACCACATGAGTCCTTTGATCACGTCTTTCCCACGCTTTGCTCATGTGCACCCTTCTCTTTTTCTCACCTGATTCATTCAGAACATCACATTCTTCCTCCTCATCTGCCCTCTTTGCCACCCTCCTTGCCCCAGTCAAAGCCGGAATCGTCGGTATACTCACCTACGGCGTATGCCAATCTGGGTGGAGCGCCGCATATGCGGCCTGTGTCGGTGGAGCCGGTTTTATTGCGGGTAAGTTCCAGACCAGACATGAAGGAGTAACGAGAATTTGTGGTTCAAGACGATCCTGCCAGTGATGATCTCACATTAATATTCCTATGTCCTTTTTGAATACCCTGCTCTACCAATGGGTGTTGATCAGGAACTTCTACCCTGGGTATCGGGGCTCCCGTTGCTGTGGTCGCGTGCTCCGTCAAGCAGGGCCTTTGCATGAAGGTCTGCGCTGCTATGGCGTTGGCGCTTTAGCGGGAAGGGTGAACAAATTTGGCCGGGGCCTCTCACCTCAACGATTCCGAAACATACCATTCAATGTATTTGTTTGAGTGTGCTTAGTCTGAATGTAACGTCGTTCTTCTTTTGAAAAGACCCCAATGAAAGTCGTCCTTGCACAGTCGGTCCACACCGCAGTGTATCCTTCAGTACTCGAACGCGGGGTAATGCCATATGTTGGAAGCCCCCCCTCACTGTCGGACTCTGAAAATGATGTCACTGATCTGACAGGATTTTGTCTCTGTTTTGACGCGGTTTTGACGTCGACAACCAAACAAGGATCACATATAAACACCATGACTTCCTGCATGACCTCCACACTTCCTGCTCCCCTTCACCCTGAGTGACTCGACTCACCCTCACTGCGCTCCAACAAGCACACCGCTTGACCATGGCGTCTGCCAAGGTATGCGACTCAGAGTACCTCCTCTAGAATCAAGTAGACATGCTCGCTCCAGTACATTTTCACTCTTCTGTCGTCTTACTAAACCTCCTCATGTGTGCACACGATCTCGTTTTCGTATGGTTTCTTTCAAAAGAACATATCATTCTTCTTCTTCCTCGCCACCCTCCTCTTCGCCCTCTCCGCACCACAAGCGAAAGCCGGTGTAGTCGGTATCGTCACCTACAGCCTTTGCCAGTCAGGTTGCAACACTGCATATGTCGCTTGCGTCGGGGCAGCTGGCTTCACCGCGGGTAAGTAATTACTAATGTTTTGGATCTTCACCAGAGTCAAATTCAACACGAGATCCAGGTTATCTCACCATAAGTATTCGCATGTCCTTTTTGAAATTACCCTGCTCCACATTGATCAGGAACGTTCACTTTGGGCATCGGTGCCCCCGCCGCTTTGATTGCGTGTTCTTGCGCTCAAGGAGCTTGCATGGCGGCGTGCGCTGCTATGGCGTTGGCGCCAACTCCTTGACGGGAAGATTCCCAACGCAGGCTCGAGATACCTACCCTGTTTTCTTTGATTCGGGCCGGTTTTTTATACCTGACGAGATTATGCGGATATTACTGTTTGGCAGATCTGCTTGAATTGCTTATTTTGCTAGAGACCTGATGTTTGATATGTACATAGACGTCCATGAATGTTTGAAGAGACTGGTGAAAAAACCAATCTGTTTCCTTCCGATGTGTTTACCCTTGTGTTTGTGTATCTGCTCCGGATCCGTCCGTCAACCCATCAAGAAGATTCGAATGGATGCCGAGCTGCATGGGACGTTATCTTCACCTCACATTCGCACACATTTCTGATATGCACTCCCCGTCTCCCATTGTCTCTTCACCTAAGTGACGACAAATACCAACCCAAATACATCTTAGCCATATCTCCACCAACCCCTGTCCCCGCTCCTTCACCCGCATCCCCCCCACCAATTCCCACGCTCTCCAACCCTCCACATCCATCTTCATGAATCCGTTCATCCAGCAGCCGGAATCGCCGCGACGCTTCATTACGTTCGTTCTTCATCCCGAGGGAGTGATATACCCGGGCGAGGAGGTACAGGACCTTGCGTATGTTGACTAGGGATTCGAGTTTTTCGAAGGCTGTGAGGATGTTGCGTGAGTGGTTAGAGAAATTGGCCAGAAGAACAGCTTCCGAGCTCAAGGTGGATCTTAAACAGAAGAAACAACGAACAAAAGCTCCGCACAAAATGAACTCACCTGCCAAGGCAGCCTTCAACGACGGCAACGCATCATGCACACCCAAATTCTGTTCCCTCCCTTTCTCCCTTTCCACATCCTTTCCCTTGCCGGCAACCATCTTCCCCTTCCCCTTC
>JADGJF010000992.1:0-12841 GCA_027596845.1 Quaeritorhiza haematococci
CTCCCAACATTTCCCACACCCTCTTTTCCCAGTACCACCACCCGCGAAACCATTTCCAATTTCACAGAGCGAGCCTTCATATCCTTCTGCAACACATATATGGCTCTCTCCACTAGGGATGGATCCTAGATCTGGCGGAAGACCTCGATCTCGAGACCCAATCCCAATAGCAGGTGATGGTGACGCACTCAAAGGCACTGATGAATGAGATGGTGAAGGTGCGACAGAAGACGAGGAAGATGACGGAGAACCCGAAAGCACGGATGCTAAGGCTGTGATGTTTGCGGTCGCGGGCAAGGTTGATGGTGTGTCTTTACTGCGTAGCGGTGAATTTCCTAGCGAAACACGCGGTGGATGTGCGTGCCCCCAAGAAGACGTAGATCCTGTCAATGATGCAGATCTCATTGCCATGGGTCCACACTCCCCAGCCCCATGCCCCCCACCACCACCTCCGTCACCACTATCCCACATTCGTATCCCCAACCCTCCTGCGTCCTCACCGCCACCTCCACCCTCATCAACACTACGACCTTCAGTCAACCTACTAGGAGCATGCAGGACCGCTGGTGGCGGTCGCCCTGTCCCTCTCGTTGGCATTACCGGTCCGCCACCTCCACCACCATCATCACCAAACGTGCGCTCACCCGACACGGCGAGCCTAACCGCGACACCCACCCCACCCGTCGAAGACGCCATTATCGCCGAGGATACATCCGCGGCAGTCATGGATTCGATCCCTGTCTCCTGGCGCCGCGTTGGAGGTACGTGTGATGGCAGCGTTGTGGTAGATATTGAGGTGGAGGTATTGGAGTGCGTGATGGTAGCCGAAGAAGTGGTGGATGTGGAGGGAATACTGGATCCTATACTAGATCCAATAGTTGTTGTGACGGGAGCGGTTGCAGCGGTGGTGGTGGTCATTTCAGGAACAGCATTGTGTGGGGGCTCGGTTTCAACGATCCCGCGCGAATCCGTAGATCCCCTATTGAAAGGTACCTCCATCTGTGTCAACCCAAGCTCCTTCGTAAGCGTCAACGTCGGCACCACACTCCCATCCCGAGGCTCCTGATGTCGCGGTAAACCTGAGTCCACACCCGCACCACCGGCCTTCCCAATCCCTTCGTTACCGTTATCCGCATTAGTGTAGCTTTGATTAGCTTTGTTATTGTTATTGTTATGGGTTTGGTTCGTGAACTCATCCCCACCGAACATTTTCTGCGCCAATGCTTCTAAAAACGTTCCAGTAGATCCGAAACCGGCTTGTCGCGTTCGTTCGTTCCAGTGAAGGCATCGGCGGAGGGAGTTGAACCAGTCGATGGACTTTTTTTTGGGAGATTGAGATGGCAAAGAAAGGAGAAACACAATTATGAAGAGAACGGAGTGTTACGCGAGTCCATGAAATGTACCGCATCTCTTTCCCTCTCATCCAAACCGCGAAACCAAACAACACACCTGATCTTCCAAACAAACCGTCGGCATCGGCCACCGACTCAACGTCACAGTAACATAATCTCCTTGCTTCAACTCAATGCGATGCCTGCCATCAAACGAAGCCCAAGCCGTGGACCTTGAGTCTGCGGGGACCTGGATCTTCAGTTCCACCGAGTCAGGGAGGAGCATTGGTCGGAAGGAGAGGGTGTGCGGGCAAATGGGGGATACGCAGATGGCGGGGATTTCGGGATGGAGGAGGGAGCCGCCTGCTGAGAGCTGTTAGGATTGAGTGATAGGGGTAGGTATGCAGAGAAAGTGTGAGCAACAGGAGTTAGAAATGGTCAAATATCAGGCACGTCATTTGGTAATGATACCGACAGCATCCTGAACTGGCTCAAGCTCAATCTTTCCCAACATACCGAATATGCCGTACTGCCCGTCGGTGTCCCAATCACCAACCCATCCGCTTGCACAGTCGTCAAGTGCCTATCGTCCACAAACAACTCCAACTGCCCCATGTAAGCACTCGGACCCCTATCCACAACCAGATCATTCAATATTTGGAACGTTTCTGTCGGAACGGGTTTGGGCGGTGGTTGTAGCGAGGACGGTGAGCGTGGGGTTGGAGATGGGTACGCTGAAGAGAGGGGTGATGAAGGGGTGTAGGAGGGGCGACGGGTGGAATGTGCAGGTCGGGTTGGGTTGATCGTTGGAGTGGGTTGTGCATCAGGAGTGACTTGGCTGAATATGTCGTTAGGTACACCTGCTGTAGGCGGAGGGGATAGTAGGTTCATGTGGTGTCCCTGTGGTGCATCATCACCGTTTCCACCATCATGATCGTCGCCATCTGCCAACAACACCTCACTTGTCCGTTTCGTTAGCGGATTCGTTGGGGCTTGCTGATGTTTTCGCGGTGCGTTCGGTGCTCCTGTCCCTGCTCCTCCGCCGCCACCTCCGCCGCCAAAATTATTCGGCAAACCAGCCCCAGCAACCCCACTGGCAATGCTGTTCGTCCGGCCTCGTTCTAGGGTCTCCCGCGCGTTAACCCAATCAGCGGGAGCTGCCGAGCTGGAACGGTAATACCCAAGCCCACCAAGTAAGGAGGGTGAGCTGGAAGTCAAATGCGTTTTCTTAAGACGCCCAAATGTACTGCCACTCCTTTCATCGTCGTCTTCCGCGTGGAGATGAAGTCCCCCCATGGCGCCTGGTTCCGGGCTGCGAGGCATACCAGCATCCACATTACCTGCCCCCCGAGAGAGCCATTGCGAACTTTCCTGCTCTTCTAGTGCACGTAAGCGGTCCCTTTCTCTTTCCCTTGCTCTCTCACCACCATTCCAGGAACTCTCTTGGTGACTGTGCTGCTGATTTTGAACAAGCTGTTGTTGTTGCTGGTGGGCTTGGTATGTCCTCAACTGGATATTATCCCCACCTCGTCCACGAACATTGTACCTCCACACAGTGCACGTTAACCTCATGCGCATATTTACGCGAACTCCGTCACCCTGGCACCCGATCACCCGTGCCAACACATTCTTAATGTTCCCGACATCGAAATTCGTAAGGAACCCAAGCGAGCCCAAATGGAACGGTATAACCGGTGGCACGGCACTATGTTGGAAGAGCCAAGATGTGTAGAGCACCGTCCCATCTCCACCTAATGTGACAATGAAGTCAATCTTGTCGTGGCTGTCTGCACAGACGCGTGGGTTCCACCACTTAATGGAATCTTTGTAGTGCGGGCGCTGGGCGATGAGTTTCGAGTAGCAAAAGGAGGGGTGGTTCTTCAACTTTTCGTCGATGTAGCTGCCCTTTGGAGGAAGCAGTGCCCGAGGTCATATGGGAAGGAAAGTCAAGGAGTATGTGTGAGTACTTGGGGCTGTGGAATGCACAGATCCAAAGCAAGAAACTATCCAGTGCCTTCGCCCCTCGAAATTGATGCCTGGCTGCCGCTTCGCGAAAGCACCCTCGCACTTACACCGTCAACCCGTGATTACAAGGCAAGCACTCTCCCAGGTTCCGCGGGGTATCAATCAAGTGACATGCCAGCTGTCTCGTAAATTCTATAATCTTGGGTTCAAACGCCTTGGCCACGATCATAACTGATTTCGGTCGTTCGAGCTTGACCATTACCCTGCCTGGGACAAGAAGGAAGGAGAGCGTGGATTGAGCACACTGCACACTCGTGACAAAACAGGAAAAATGCAATCTACGTCATTTGTCTCTTCCCAACCACCCGCCTGCTCCTTTTCCCTGGGCCGCCTTCGATCCTCTCCTCCCGTACTTTACACATCTAGCCCTCCAACTTACCAATATCCCTCGCATACCGTCTAACCTCTACAGCATTCTCAGCCAACTGTCTCGTCGGTGTCAAAGAACGGTATCCCGCCATCGCCATCGCCGCAACCGTATACGAAGCCGCAGACGCAGGGCCACCCACTACACCATTGTTGAAGTACGAACTACTTGCAGCCGAGAGAGGTGGGGAGGAAGCTGCGGAACAAGGAGCACAGTGGGTATTGATGGCATTGGTGGTGCTGTTGTGGGTGGGGGTTGTGGTGATGGGCGGAAGAGGAAGGGGTGAGGAGGGTGTTGGGGCGGTGGATGTTGAGGGATTTGGAAGCGGAGATGAGGTTGAGTGGTATTCGGGGGAGGGGAGCACGGTCATGGTGGAGGATTACTGAGGGTGAATGAAGCGGCTGGCTTCAAAAATTGAGTCACGGGTGCAGACGACCTGTTTTGCAAGGTGAGGCGTTTAGTGTTGTTGTGATATTTCGCTGTAGCTGATAGTAGGAACACCCTCCTCCTCACTATCTAACCCCCAAAAGATGCTGTTCTGATCTCGCTGTTGGCACTGCTCCCGAATTTTGCAAAGTAACTCAGTTGCACGTTGTGTAGCGATTTGTGGCCAGTTCAAAACCTGTTCATGCCTGAATTATCAAACATTCGTCAAAAGACTCGGATCAGAAGCTACTGTAGACTTGAGAGTGTATTAAAAGGAGGCTTGCGCAAGTGGAAACATCAAGAAACTTGCGAATGCTTCTCAAGCTCTGTCTTTTTTCCGCCATGCATTGGGGGAGAAACTATCGGGGAAACTGCTAACATTGCTACTTTCCCAACTTCTCCCACGATCTTTCAGGAAACGAATCGAACGCTCATTTGGATCAGTGGCACTCTACGCCTATATATCCTTTATATATGCTGTCGCAACATTCTGATGCATAAGATGTTGACTGAGGGTGAAAAGAAGGTGTCAGAGTTTTCCATAACATTGAAGAAAATCTGCAGTGCGTAAGAGATCTAGATTTTACTTTCTGAGGTGAAACTATAATGTCGTCTCATCAGTGATTCGAAGGTCCGAGAGTCTGAAGACTCATGGATTCGATTTCCATGTCCTGCACGATAAACAAACTGTGACGGTCTTGTCTTTTGTTTTCACACATTCTTTTCTTTTCCTGCTGATCTAAGTACATGTGCTGGGTCGCGAGGTTCCAGAAAGAGGATGAGGATAAAAAAACTTCACGAAACCAGATATGTAAGTTCATTTTAGAACGAATCCCACAATTCGATGATGTGGCCACTTAACGTCGTTTCCTCTGCTCTGCTATACCATGCCCCCTTCAGCATCACGCCCAATCCTCCTCATCCTCTGCCTCATCCTCTACCATCACCATCACAAGCCAGATTCCGAACTTCCTATCCCAAACCCCCTTCTATCAACCTCCATCACAGCGACCCCCTCAACCCTGTCTTTCCTTACATCTAGAACCCTTATGCACCTGCTTTTCCACTCCCTACAACCAAATCCCCTGCCCCCACGCCCTGCCTTCCACCTCCCTACGTATATCGCCGCCCTGTCTCACGGCATCTTCTCGGCACAACCAACGAGTTCTGCCAGTGCGACGCATTACGATCTTGAATCAGACTATGAATTACTCACACCAGCGACCCATCCTCATCATCTTCCGGTAGACCCCCCGTCCTTTCCATTCCCATTTCGGAACCCCCGTAACCCCCGCAACCCCCTGGCCCGCTGTCGCCTTCAACTAGCAAGCCACGGACGTCTCTCAGGGCATCTCTTCACCACATACTCCCAAACAACCCCCACAAGGATTTCTACCTGAGGCTCTTCAAGTTGTCTCAACGACCCGCATCCTCGAAGACATCAGATTCCGAATCCTCAATTCTGATGACATGCCCCACAACATATTGTCCTCCCATCGAAATCTCTAGATACCGAACGACTACATGAAGAAAACAGCATGCCTCACCGACCAAAAATGCGGGTTCGACACCACTCCTACCAGCCCACAAACACGCCACTTCTCTTACACACTCGCCGCCACAACCTCTCACACAAAATCCGAATCAATACTCACGCCCCACATCCTCCTTCCTCTCCAGGTCTTGGAGGTTTTTTATTGAGTTTTGACAACCAACCAGAGCACTTCTTTCCTCCAAAACTCCTAAATCTTTTCTGAACTTGGCTGCGCATGCGTGGGGAAGTCTGCCACGGCGTCCACATACCTTACATCTTGACAATGTTCTCTTCACGTTTTCAGAATATAACCTTGCTGATATCATTCACATTTGTCAATATAAAAAACTTGGATTGGTTCAACTGTTGGCGGGGGAAAAATGATTGAAAGACGTGAAATCATGGATTTGATTTCCATGACGGTCACCTGCTCTTTCTCCCATTTCATTTTCTTTTCTTTCCTTGAACTTATCCATGCAGGGAAGTCTGCCACGGCGTCCACATATCTTTCATCTTCACAATGTTCTCTTCATGATTTCTGAATCTCTGAACTCACGAACATAGAACAAAAGACGCCACTGAGCCTGGAATTGTTTTGACTACTGGAATCAAATCGAAAAAACCTTTTGATATTCACAGTCACCGATCACCGTCAACCAGAAGTATCCCTCACAGGATTTGAACCTGGTTGAAGTCGAAATGTCAGCATCACTTCTTCCTTTTTGTTCACCTAAACGTTTTTTTGTTCTTGAAGAGCTTGATTTTTTGATGCCTTTTGTTTCATCCATCGCACCATCCTCATACTGATGAGATTGTCTCGGGATTTCACCATAAATTCTTAATGATGATGATCACTGTGACGGATGTGGTGGGCCACGTCCTACGTCGAGTCTCGCGCTCCCTTGGTCTTTGGGAAGGAGTCCAGGGCCTGAGTCGTAGCTAGGGTCCAGCGCGTGTAGTTGCGCACTTGGGCTTATAGTCGAGTAGATATAATATAATAATGATATAATATATCGAGATAAGGACCCTCGCGCGTGTAGTCTAAACTAGTTATATTATAAGGGAGATGACCTGCTTTTATACGCCTGAAGAGCTCTAGGTACACAGTCACTCATCCATCCTCCACTGCCGCTGAGCTCTTCTCTTTCCACATCCGTCTCAAACCACGCCCCTATTTTCCCCGACCTAATTCTCAGTCCCCTGACGCGTCCTGATAGGTCCTCTTTGTCCATTCTACTCACCCGCACTTCCATTCAGCCTCCACGTCCTTCTCCGCAGCCCTTGTCCCTGTGTCCGATACCAATATCCCGACCTGTCCTCTAGTTTGCGTCCCACCAACTTGTCCTTCTTGCACAGTGTCCCATCCCTTCCGCTAATTCCAGCTCAATATTTGGAACTTGGATCCGAAAAAGAGCCTGGCCCAAAACGATTTCTTAAGTTTATCAGCGATTTCAATTTTGAATTAAGGTCCGAAGGTACAAGCGTCTGAGACTCATAAATTCTATTTCCATATCCTGCATGATAACCTGTGCGGTTGTGGTTTCCAATCATTCTTTTCTTTTCTGCTCGGACTTAGTTGCATGTCCTGCGTCTGAGGTTTCAGAAAACTAAGACGGAAACTTCCCGAAGTCAAGTATATGATATCATTCCCAACATAATCGGTCATCCAATGGCATTTCAGATGCATTCACCGAGGAAGAGTTTAAGAATCCACACCGTATGGTCAGTCATAAAGCTAAAGCTCGAGCTCAAGTCATGCAATCATGGATTCGCATTTCGATTTCCATGTCCTGCAATACAACAGTGCACATGTCAGTCTTCTGGTTTCAACCATTTTTTCCTTTTCTGCTGAACTCAGTAAAACGTCCTGCGTCACGAGCTTTTCCATTACACATTGTCGGCCTTTATCTTGACATGGTTCGCGTTTCAGAATACCCTAAGGATGAAAAACATCTGACATGTAGATGCGATTGTGTAAAATTTAAGTAGACATTTATTTTTTAACAATGTGGACAAGCAATGTCGTTTCATGTAGGCTCGACGCCCCAGTATTGCACTCATGGATTCGATTTCTATGTCCTGCGCTGTGCTGACCTTTGCCCTTTCGTTTTCATCCATTCTTTTCTCTTCTGCTGGACTTAGTCATCCGTCCTTCCTCGCAAGGTTTTCCACAACATTACTTTGAAATTCATCCCCTTCTCTGAACTTTGAAAAAATCCCGAGTGCACAAAAGTAACATCAAGGTCATTTACCAGGGAAGAAGAGCCAAATATCCTCTCGTCGGTGATTTGAAAGTCTTATGGATTTGATTTCCATGACCCATAATATGTGCATCAACCAAATCCGCATTGATTGATTGATTTGCCCGAGAAACAGATGAGTTTGAATTTCGACGTGAAATGATGCACTCGATTTCCATGTGACACTGCTGCCTTGTCGTCCCAACACCTGAGAATCTTTCCTTTTCTTTTCACCTAAGTCTTGGCTGTGTTGGGAAGTTTGCCACGGCTTAGATATATCTACATACCTTACATCTTGACAATGTTCTCTTCACGTTCTCAAAATATGACTTTGCTGATATCATTCACCTCTATCAATTCAGAGACGTGAAATCATGGATACAATTTCGATGACGGTCACCTACAGCCTCAACTCTTGCATTTCATTCTCTTTTCTTTCCGTGAACTTATCCACGTGGGGAAGTTTGCCACAAAATCAACATACCTTACATCTAGACAGTGTTCTTCTTCACGTTTTCAGAATCTCTAAACTTAGGAAAATAGGTCATTTTAAAGATGCTGTTCAGCCTGGAATTATTTTGATCCACAGCACACATCCGAAATCGGTTTAAAAAAAAGGCGTCATCAAACTGTCGACCATACCGGCGACCAGAAATATCCCTCACAGGATTCGAACCTGATTGAAGTCGACAATTCAAAAATGCGAAGGTGGGGAGGAATGAGTGGGAAAATCACTTCTCCATCAATTACTTCTTCGGATCAAGTCGCTGCGATGTCGTGAAAGAGAAATTTTTTTCTAAAAGGCAAGGTGGTGGTGTACGTATGCTCCGAACAGGGATCGAACCTGTGACCTTGGCGTTATTAGCACCACGCTCTACCGACTAAGCTATCGGAGCTTGACGTTTATTGTCAAGTGGTTATATATGTACTGGTTTTATTATACTACCAAAACTCCAAGTTCTGAAAACTCTATCCCGCCAACACCTCACTCCACAACTATTTTCACTACCTCTCTCCAGTTTCTCCAGTTTCTTCAACATGATCTGGACATCATTTCCTTCTATTAATCAAAAACCTCTAACTTATTAAATTCAGTAACAAAACTGTCTATCCTTCTGTACAATCGAAACTAGTCGATAAAGAAAACAAACAGATTACAATTACGATTTACTGTACAAGCGGCGAGAGGGCAACATTAGGTAAAGAAACACTATTAGGGTATTACGTGACTAGTGAGAGTATTAGTGAGGGACGGATGGTGGGGGGATGTGATAGAGAGGGTATCGACGGGTGGTGAGTGCGCATTTAAGCAGCAACAGCCACCTGAACCCCCGAAAACGGGTGATCAATGAATATAGAGGGTGGTCGTGCAATCGCCTCTGGCGACTTGATAGGCTCCGTCGCCGAATCCCCATTCGCCGCATTCGTCTTCGGATCCCTCTTCCCATCCTCAGCCTCCCTATACATCCTCCACTGCGCACGCATCCTATTAACCTGCCCCGGCGTAAACACCCCCATACACCGATCATCCGTGTAATCCATCAAGTTCTTGTACACATTCTTGTTCCGATCGGGGTTGGCTGCTTCTTCGAGTCTGAATGTTTCTTGTTCTTCTGGTTTGAATTTATCGACGGAGCAGAAGTTGACGTTGTTGTTGGGGCAGCCGACGGAGGGTTTGGCTTGTGGGGGTGTGTCTTCGACGAAATCGTTTGGGTAGGAGCAACCTTTTTCGAAGGGGTGCCAGAGACCGAGCCAGTGACCTGTTTCGTGGACGGCGGTTCTACCCAGGTTGAACGGTGCGCGACCAATCTTGGGCAACGAATTGATCGAAATCACGACACCGTCATTCTCGATACCCTTCCCCTCCTGTGTCAACTCGTGGGCGAAACTCGACCACCCCAGAATGGTGCCCTTTGGTAAGATAGTGTAAATATTGAGCGCCGACTCCCCACCCTTCCGCAAAGTCTTCTTCATCTCCCTTTCCTCGGGTGACTTTTTGACGAGGTTCAACCATTGCGGGGCGGTGGTGCGGTCGATCTCCTTTAACCGGAATTGAAAGAACCCCGTTTGGCGGTAATCCGAGTTCATAGCGTCGATTTGGGCGTTGATGACATCATCTGGGACGTCCCCGTTTTCGAGACCAGGGCCCTTATTGATGACGTGCACGTAAACATCGATGACGGTTGGGGTTGATAATGCTGTTACGGCGTCTTTAACGAATGCGTTGACTTCTTCGTCGGTCATGGAGGAAGGATCTAACCGTGCATCGGCCATTGAAGCGAACACCATTGTCTTTTCAAAGTCGAAGAAGGCGACCAAGTCCTGTTCGTTCTCTCCATCCTTCTCCTCCACAAAACCGCGTGTTCCACAGATGAACTCGTCGTGTGATATTGATGAAGGGACGAGGGGAGTCGGAGATGCATTAAGGAAGGAGATTTGCTGAAAGTCGACGAGGTAGAAGAGGACGATAGCGGCGCAGATGAAGGGTATTTCAGAGGGACGGAGACGGAACATTGTTGAATGTTGTTTGAGTGATCTTTTCTGGAACGGGGGGGGAATGTTCGCATTGTTCTGTTTCTATATGAGCAAGCCGAGCCGAGGGGGGGGAGGCAGAAGGGTGACGGTGTGCGTGGCATCTGCAGGATGTCTTGCAGCAGCAGCAACAGCATCTTCTGGGAAGTGGAGACAGCTACAAAGTATTACAAGTTACAAGACGCTTTACAGAATGCAAATTTTAGGCTCAAATCTTTCCCTTGGTTGTGTGGGTCTCAATGGCGCACAACTAAGACAAGTACCGCCATCAGCAGCAATGGGTCTCACTGATCACTTTCAAAGCAAGCGGCATCTCCCCCACCTCCGAGACAACTGAGTAAGTATCTATTTGCAAGAGTCTTTGAGTTGACTGAAACCGCACTTAGAATTTAATTATGGACAGCTATTGTTTACAATACAAGACTTGACAGCAGGCAAAAAGCTTCATGCAGAAAGCATGCAGAAAGCATGCAATGCAGAAACCGCACTTGCAAAACGTAAAAAAGTTTCTTTGAAATAATGAGCTTCGCACGTAATGATCTTACTGATCATCCGCTGATGTCCTCGGAAACGGCGCTTCGCCCTGCTTTACGGCCCCTATTGACTCTCTTGACCCTCTTGACTGGGTCTTGATTCTTTTTTGATTGACTCACAAACTAATAACCACCGAGAACCACCGGCATTATTGAAGCCTTTAGAATTCGCCACCACCGGTTTTGGAATGGGTGTTGAAAACCGCTGGTGGTTGTCTGCTGCTGCCTGGGTGGTTGAAGATCAAATGCTGATGCCCACGGCGACCTCGCACTCCGCGCCCGTTCAAGTGTCGTTGATGGGTGCGTCTGCTGGCGCTGCTGATGTGCTGGGCGTTCCCGCTGCTCACAACTTGGGCGTCGTCAGAGGGTGTAGAGGGGTAGTCGGTCACGGCGGCGACCTCAGCCAGTTGACAAAGACAAACTTGGAGAGAGGACTTCCACTCGGAGTTCTCGTCGGACTGTCACAGTCATTCCCAGAGTCATTCCTGAGATCAATACCCACCCAAATCCGCAGTAAAATGCACACTATTGAATACCCGCAGCGCTGGCGGCGCTTGAGTCTCTTGGCCAAAGACTCTCCCCACTTTGTCCCACTCTCCCACTTCAGCCGCACACCCTGCAGTGTGCCTGACGCGTGGCTTCGATATTAGTTGATATTCGCGAAATCCACTGGATCATCAAGATCGAGGTGTCTTGTTTCGGCCAATAGTTCAAACGTCGACGCATGAGGCCAGGTATGCCATTGAATCCTCATCCTTTTGAAAAGGGTGCTGCTGATGATGCCCCTGTTGTCGTCACACTTGGCCTCAACGGCGAAGAGAACTTCCAGGCGAGCCGGAGCTATGTCCGGACAATGGCGCAGGGATCCGTCGTGTACATTCCCAACAAAGATGGACAGAGGCACTGGACTAGGGAGGGGACGCGACATACACACCAGAGTTACCATTCTGTAAGGTAGTCTGGTAAATGGGTTTGCTGTGGTACCGCTTGCTGTAACACTTTGTCGGAGTTTGTTCGGGCTTCAGAGTTGGGCTTTAAGTGCTTTACTTTCCGTTTTGGACTTGTTGGTTGGCTTTCCTGGCGGCACAAGTCATGATGTGTGATCTGTTTTCTTCTGCCGCGACACCTTTTCCAGTGTTTGTTCGAGGATTTGAACCCTCAACAGAGCATGTCAACGTATGCCAGACTTGCCTCCTGTATGCTGCCGCGGTCTTGTGCAAGGTTCCCCCGCGCGCGGTCCGAGTGACACCAACGCGTTGAGGCGTCTCCCATGGTTACAAGCACCCTGCATGCCTGCATGTCAATCATTCCCAAGTGAGCACTTTGAGCACTTGATATTTGCGGGGTGAGCATCCGGGCGCATCCACAAATTGGGCGCGAACCCCTTCAAAACATAAACCATAGCAAAATGCTATGGATGAAGTGGACAAAGGTTTATGGTTAGCTCCAGCGCCATCTTTGCGCCATACGACATGTAAAACGGGAAAGGTTCCGTTGAGAACAAGTGGAACACGGGTGAGAATCCCAAGTTCCGATAATTTTCCTTCGTGATTTTGATTCTTCAAACCCGCGACACATTTTCGCGTTTTGGGGTGAAGACAAAGGACAAACATACCCAGGTGGCCGTTCGCCGTTACCCTCGTTACCGTACCTTTCATTCCCACGGAGTTATGTGAACGCCGGCGTCAAGACTTTCTCACCTCCATCTCCAAAAACGATTATCAACAACCACACAACGACGGCAAAAAGCAACAACATTACAACCAAGTTCTTATACCCTCGGGAAAGAGTCATGTTCGTCCACACCTCCGAACAAGCAACAGCCCTCCACACTCTCTGGTCCTCCCCCTCCC
>JADGJF010000993.1:0-12814 GCA_027596845.1 Quaeritorhiza haematococci
GGGGAGAAGGGAGGGAAAGGGCGATTTGAGAACGGTTGATCGATACTTTCGATATAGATCTGTGAAAGAAACCGAAAAGCAGACAAGGATTATCAACCTCACGGCCACCACAGCCGCGATTGTGAGGATACGTACGCGTAAAAGATTGCGAGCAACGACAAGAAGGCGTTGATGATGAAGTGAAGTTGAGCTCTGAAAGCTTCGACGGGGTGTTTGAATACGGGAGATAAAGTCGGAGGTGCTCTTCCTTGGTGGGCAGCCACCGCGGGCGACGAGGGGTGCGAGTCCATAGCGATACGGATTAGATTTGGCTATATGAAGCGCATTGGTGGTAGATGGCAGCGAATAACTTGGAGCGTTTGGCGCTGTGACTGGACGGAGTTCTGTGGTGATTGTTCTAATTCTGGATTTTCGCAAGGTTCGGTTTTTATTTCTTTTTCGAAGAACAACACGTCACATCTGGTCGTTCCAATGACATCACACCAAGGAAAATGGCTTTGCCCAAAGCATCTTTTCAGACCATCTTCTTGGATTACCCCAGGTGTCCAGAAACCCTGCATGCGCCTTTAGCGCTCACACCATGCAGCACACTAGACAGTACTGCCACTTCTGCTCCTGCTTCTGCTCTGACTTCTGCTTCCACTTCTGGTCACTTCTGACTTCTCGGCACTTGGAGCGCACTTGGACCCAGACTTGGAGCGAGCAAGCGGAGTACTATGAAAACGCAAGCTGCAAGGCAAGCTCCAGCCCAGTTGCAGCGGGCGGCGGCGACGACCGTTGTGGCTTGGCGGAGGATCTTCTGAGATGCCATGATCGACACGTTCGCGATCGCCATTTCTTACTCCGACGCAATCACCCCGAAAAACGAAAACCTTCGCACCAAATGGAGCCTTGTCTCAAGACTTGTCTGAGCTGCATGCAGAGAGATGCGGAGGCACATGAAGAGTGCTGCGGGGAAGGGCGGTGACATTCACGAGGGGTGGGGTGTGTGTTCTGGGGTGTGTTGAGCTATTGCACTTGCGAGGCGATGGTACGATGGTACGTCACCTCCCAAGAAAACTTTCCTATTGAAAGCGATACAGCATCTGATGTATACCGTGGTCTCCATCATGCCATTGCTGGACGATACAGTCTTTTGGAACTCAACCTTAGGGGGGACGCTTTCTAGAGTACTGGGTTTCGGTCGATGCTCGAGCAGGTGCTCCGGTTTGTTAGATGCTAAGGCCAGTGCTAAAGCAATGCTAAGGAGGGGGAGAGCGGACGGATGTATTTGCCCGATGGAGGGAAATACGGTGTCCGATTTGTTGGAAGGAATATCGCGAATCAATCCGAGTGTCCGCGACATCTGTTTGTTCGGGGATCTTTTGGTGCTTTCTGAAATAACGCCACCAACACACACTTCGGAATCCAGTGTTACGGATAGCGGGGCTGCTGCGCACGATGATGAAGATGGGAGCCTTCTCCACTTAATGCGACCCTCACCTCTTCCACCTGTAACATGGGAAAAGGTACGCCTGCACTATCTCGGTTTTGCTCAATTTGAGCAAACATTTTTCACGCGTTCGGAAATTGGGAGTGATGGACCGCAACATCCTTTCTTGAGACCTTTGTGGTGGATTACTTGTACTTGCGCATATCGAATGTGCACGTTCAGGTGTTGGTCGAAAATTCTCCTGCGTTGGAGAACCTCACAATCTTCACACGCGCATCCGAAGTCACGGATGCTGGGTTGCAACACCTCTCGAAACTCAAACATTTGAAAGTCTTGTGTTTGTGTGGGTTTCTGGGAGTTTCGGGCGAACACAGGGGAAGTGATGATGACGATGATGACGGGTTGAACTTCCTCAATTTCCTAAAATCACTACCGCGGCTCCGAGAACTGTGTCTATCCTTCCGAAATGGCACTTGCGACACCTGCTTCACTCCCTTCCCCACCTCACCGAACTCGTCACCCTCAGAGTGATTCAGAAAGGCCTCGTCGTTCGCCGAAATCTCATCGACTGCCTCATCGTGCTCCGTAAGACACTTCGTAACATTTCCATCACTGGTAGGAACGGGTGTTGGAAGGTGGATGATGTTGGACACTTGGTGCGGTATGTTCCTGGTCTTGTGGAGCTGAAGGTGTGCACAAATGAGTCCGTGGCCGAGGTCGCAAGGATAAAGAAAGAGGTTGAGGAGGTGATTGCGAAAGAAGGACGGCCTGTACCAAGGTGGTTTGTTTGCTATGATTTTGTCGGGTCAACAGACTTCCGTGGACATGAGTGGGAAAAGGTCAACAACAGGTACAAACTGGAAGTTTTCGAGGATCTGGACATTGTCGGACGGGACCCAAGCGTATCATGGAACCTTGACAATCTCGCAAACATTGAAAAGTCTATGGGTTTCAAGTTGCCACTTCATAACTAAAATAACCCAGAGAAATGATTCATAAGGCACGTTGTCCGTTTTTACCCTTCGTAACAAAGAATAAATGATGCAAGAATTACCCGATTACGAAGAGAGTCGCGCGAATATCGGCTGCTAAAATAGCTTGTGATATATGGTGGGTGGACGATGTGCGGCGACAAGCGGTCGTGGACGTAAGGTCCATGTTCGAGCTGATGTTAGAGTGTGAGGTTTCGTGAGTCGGAGAGGAATCTGTCTTGCAGTTGGGGCACGGATTTGACACTTGGGGATGTCGGCAAGGTTCGCAAACCGATGAGAAAATGAGAACAGACCCCATCAATCCTCTTTGTCGTTGGTTTTCAAGATGCCTTTTCTTCTACATTTTAACCCTTCTCTTCCCGAACTTCCTCGTCTTCAAATCCTCGTCGTCCCTAACTCCCCGTCCCCAACTCCTCAAGCGTCTTCCACCAACCTACACGGTTTCTAGTGTCCACCAAACATCACCGCCGTCAACTGCAACACAATCCTTTCAAACCACCACCGTCACAAATATCCGATCCTGCCCGTCAATCAACCCCGGACCCTCGCACTGAAACACCACAATCCCTGATCATCGTCAGCATCTTCGCTTTCATCTGCACCATCCATTTTGTCTGTAATTGTAAGGTGCAGGATACCATCACAACCGGTCCAGTCCGTTTAGTGGTTGCGTGAATCAGGATCTCTTGGTTGTGGGGTATATTATTGAAATCTATTCATTGAACAATACCGACTTCAACGGCGCGACAAAATACGGAATGCCCACGGTGCATAAAAAGTGAAGAAACAAAACCGGAAAGACTGGAGAGCAACATCCGCCTCCGAGAGCTCCTGTTTTGAGTGGGAAAGATGGGACAAAGGTGGTACAAATATGGCAAATACCCAACAACCGCTCCAGCAACTTCAACTCCGACATGGCGAGATCGTTTCCGTATCCGAGATCCTCAATGATACGAGTGGAATGGTGGGGGAGACTGTTCGAGTTCTTGGAAAGTAAGTCGCTTGAGATTTGATATCTGTTAAAGACAAGAGTATTCAAAGATGACACCGAAACCAACGTCTGGTCTAACCGTTGATCCTTGTTTGGACCTTGAGGCTGATCTCATACGACGTTGCCGCCAACATGGCCTTGATTGAAATAAGTGGAGCTAGGTTAGCAGTCGATACGACATTACTTGGCGTCTTTCCCCATCGATTCAAGTCGTTATACCAATGGCTCGGGGAACTGGAGGAATGGGTAGGGAAGAAAGCTGCTTTGTGTTCGTTTTGGCAAGACGGGAACATATTTTCGAATCAGTTCATTTATGATCCTTTTTGCTTTTTGGAACTGCTTCTTTGCGCGTTTTGCCTATCTATCATACGTTCACTCTCGGAATCTCTGCGTTGCGATTTGTATGCCTCCATCGTCTTTCACAACCCCCCGACAAGAAACCACAACCCCACCAACCGTCACCAATGCAACCTCCACTTCATCGGGGTGGCCGTGCCGTGATCCTTCGAGCACGGATCGTGCGCCTCATGGACGGATTAGACTTGACTGTGTTTGAGCAGGTGTTGCAGATTCGGAGGAAGTTTGAGGAAGAACGGAGGGTCCTCGGGATTTGAGGGCAGATTGAGGGTTTGAAAGTTTGAAGAGTCGATGGAAAAACAACAGGAAACATGGTGTTCGACCTCTGACAATAAAATATGTTCTCCGATTGACGTATCGACTTGGAATTTGGGTTTGGTTGTTGGAGGGGGATGGCGCTTGCGCTCAAGGTGGGGTTTTCCGAATATGAAATCACGTGACATCCACCCCTGCAAAGCCTGCACTCCAAAAAGGCGCGGTTGATCGGACCTCATCCCACCCCAATCCCACCCCTCGACTCCACCTTCACCTCACCTTCACCTCCCTTCGCTGTCCCTTTCACCTGCCCTTTGGTCAGCCCTTCAGCCCTTCACCGACTTCATCCACCCCACCAGGTCCTGATCAAGTTTCGCTCTGCGACGCTTTTCCGGACGCTTTCCCCTCATCTGTCACAAACAAGACCCAAACGACGAACATCTCACTACCCAGCCCCGAAACCCTTCACACCAACGCCAACGCGGTCGGGAGGTGTAGTTAGTATGGCAACCAGACAAATCCCACACATCCTCCTCCCACTTGTCTTATCTCACATCGATGTCGCTCCATCGTTCAATGAGACCCCACAATACCGCCGTAATCTCCTCATCACGTGCGCTCTCGTGTGTCGCTCATGGGCTCACGAATCACTACCCCTTCTTTGGAGGACTTTACGGTTAATCCAATACGTCAAACTGCCACACGTTTACGTGAGTGATTCGGAGGAAGAGGAGATAGAGGAGTTGGAAGGAGGCGACCCGTCGTCGGCGCAGGTTGTTGCGAGTTCACCAAAACGAAGCGCGACACACCATGGGCACTCCAAGCCGAGGCTCCATACACTTGTTAGGCAAACGGAGGGTATGCTTGCTGTCTTAGGATTCTATGAGGACGGTTCATCAGATCCTAACTCCGCGCGGCAACGAACATGGATAGACTACGCATCGTTCATTCGAGAATTACACATCAGTATCTCCTTCCCTGGGAAAGCACCCAAACAGTCGGTTGTTCGACGCGTGTGGAGGTTTGCAGGGATTGTGGAGTGGTTACTAAGTGGACGTGTGGAAACGAGTTCTGACGGGTCGGTAGTTCGGGTGGAGGGTTCCATTAGAAAAGTTACATTGAAGATTCATGGGATGTATAACGGGACGTCGATGCTGGTGGTGGATCAGTTTGATCGAATTATGCTGGCTCTGTGTCGATCGACGCCGCCACCAGAGCTGGCCAGGCTCTACTCGATCTCAAAGGCCCCTCGTGCGGCTGCTGTTGATGAGTGTTTGCGAAAGGTGGATTTGGTGATTTCAGACGCATGCGATCCAAGACGGCTCGAGTTTATGGTGCGGTGTTTGGCATTGGGAGCAATCAACAAGCATCAAAGCGGCCTCCCCTTCTCCAGAGCCCAAAGACTTAATGAACTCGGCGAACTCCGAATAATCAGTTGGGATAGGCATTCCCCCGCGGTTCCGTCTTTCGCTCTGCGCTCCATCCTTGCTGTAGCCTTCCGATCGGGTCTCAAACGATTTATACTTGCGGGCCAATCGTGTGTCTTCCTTCTTGACAATCCCGAGGACAATGACTTGTTCAAACCTCTTGTGTCGGGAGGTATTAGGCGTATCCACTCCGAAAGTCAGCAAACAGAGGATTCATCATCGTCCTCGGGGACTCACAGCGATAGTGACTTCGATTGGTACAGCAGCATGCCAGTCGATTTAGGGCAGCAGAATTATGCACTGGAGCATCTTGAACTCACGCGCGTAACGGTGGTTCTCCCTACTACGCCGCCAATGGGTTCAGATACCAAAGTTTCCATCGTCCCGCCTGAGATCGTCGCCGCACGACAGCTACACTACACTACTACCCCGTTGACGCCCAAAGATATCCTGCGCGACCGTATGAAGGTGCATTGGCCTCACCTCAAAACGCTCATCCTGCCAAATCAAAAGTACATCCTCGACGACTTTCTACAAGCTGCGTGTGAGACGTTGCAGCGCCTCGAACACCTAGAATTGCAGTCCAACGTGCATTTGACAGGGAGTGGGATTGTAAGTGGCGGTAGTGTCCTTACTTGCTCATCTGGTCATGTAAGATCCGCACTCTCCGATTTCGCATCCAATTCTACTGCCCTTGCGCCACCAACCCCAATCTCGTGGCCGCGACTTAAGCATCTCAATATGGACAGCTGCATCAATCTTGATCCACAATTTGTGTCTGCGGTGGGACGGTCGTGCCCCCAGTTGGAGCATCTGTCCTTGCGAGGGTGCGCGCTCCTCCAGGATTGGGCCCTTGAAGATATCTTGGAATGGTGTAAGTCTTTGAGTCATTTGGATGTGTCAATGTGTCCGGGCTTGACGGATGGGTTCTTGATGAGAGTTTGTTCGGCACCCACCTCGCCCGCAGGAGCCGTCAGCACAACGATGGACACGCCAAGACGGTTCCTCACGTATCTCAACGTACTCCACTGCAACAAAATCCTCGGTCAGAGCAAAAGAGACGATGATGACGATGATGATGGTTTCAATGACCCCGCAAGACTCCTCATCCAGCTCGCCCTCGCCTGCCCAAATCTCGACCAACTCTCTCTCAACCCGCATACGCATCCATCTATCAAAGTCTGCCAAGCGTTCGAATGGAGGGGGTGGAATTCTCCCCAACACCAAGGCAACACAGCTCCTCCTGCTGCTCCACCTCCACCACCACCTCCACCACCGCAACATGCAATGCGCATCCCGCCTGCCGATCCACAGCCCCAAGACCCACGATCGATGCTCATGCGGGCGTTGAATATTTCGAGAGATTTGGTGGAAAGGGAGGAGGAGCAGAGGGAGAAGAGTGTAAGGGTTGTGACGGTGTCGTTGGAGAGGGTGAGGCAGGGCTGGAAGGCGATGGTGAGGAGGGAGTGTGAGATGAGGGGAGTGGGATTGCGGGAGGATGAGAGGGAGGGATTGGAGAGGGAGATGGTCGGGAGGGTGGCGTGGCCGGGGCTGTTGGAGTTTTTGAGTGAGACCACTTAAAGGGCCGGACGGGTTTTCCTGTTTTCGAAGTCATGCCAATACACGAAATGTGCTGGAATGTAAATAGTAGTGTACATACAAAGTCTCAACTCTGGGCCTCTTCGAGCGCCTTCCTAGCTAACCTTTCCCTTTTTGGGAATTCCACGAAGCTCTCAGACTCATAGCAGACGGCTCGAACGATGAGGCTCGTTCAGGAAAACGAAGGAATGCACGATTGTGTCCACCGACTGGACCGACAATACAGTCTTGGTGCCAGACTTCACTCAAAGCGTTGTGTTCTTCAAGAAGCCTGAGGTTGAAACGCAAGTCCGACAAATCTATGCCAGTGGAAGCAAAGAAAATCACGCTTCACATCCGGTCCTTAAGACAGTCATGCCTGTTCAGCACCAGTGTGATCCGTACACATCGTGTGTGTATTTTTCGAAGGATCTGAGTGTCAATTCCGAAATAATCATTAAATGTCTACAGTGGCAACAAACGTGATTTACAACACACCAACCGAAGTGGAGAAATTTCGTCGCATTCCTTTTACTCAAAGATTCAAAGATCGGGTGTGGAATGACTACTTTGTTGAAAACCATTGCTAATAGTTCGTATTCGCCTTTCTTCGCAAGTCGAATCGCCAAGGTGCCAGCCTTGCCCTCCGTCATCAGCTCGAATTGGGTAAGCCCCAGGATGAACTGATCCATCAAGCCTTTGAGGTTCAGTTTGAAGGCCAGGGACAAGATATCCTCGATGGGAAGTCGTTTTTTCGATAAAGTCACGTTCGAAAGGTGAATCTTCAGTACCATTTCGCAGAGATTAGTCAGTGCAGTGTGGAGGTATCGATCAGAGAGGTATGCAAGTTGGATGAGCATTTTGACGGGCAGGCGGTATAAACGAGAAAACGTCGTTGAAGCCCGACAATCCTTCGAGTTTGCGCTGCATTTGGCCACAGGATGGTACTGGAATGCGCGATCTTTCTTTTCCTCTTTCGAAAGATCCTTAGCGTATGTGTCTTTGTTCCCGTCATTCGCATTTCCACTCGGCTCTGCATCTTTTGAATCATCCCCTTGCTTGGAATAGGTGTGGAAGGTAATGAACATCAGCAGAATCATTCAATGAATCACGCAAAGAAATTAACATGAACAAATAACAACCATCTGGTCCTTCAAGTATCCATTGTAGAGGAACTCCATCAAAATGGTGAATGTTGTCTGGTCAACGTCCGGATCCAACTTAACGTGTGCCTTTCCATCGGGTCCGACTTGGCTTTTCATCATATCGGATCCAAACATGGCCGTGAAGTATTCGCTCGGACGGCAAGTATGGATTTGTGTGCGGTAAACGTCCAAGACCCGTCACTGGCTTCGAAGATCACGTCGTCTAGGCGCTCGTTTCCTAAAAGGGGATTCTTCAAGCAGAGTTTCGACGACAGAGACACCTCACAAATGTCTCCGCTCTCGAGGGTAATCGAGGCGAGAAGCCCAGTTGGTCGGTTTTCCCAGGAAGAATGTGCTTTCCAACCCAAGTTGTAAAGCAGAGACTCTGACAACTTCACTTCCTTTGTAGTCGCGAAGCGTTCTTTTGACTGCACACCATCGCAAGAAAAACCTTTCATTCCGAATTAAAGTCTCATTGGGGGAGGGTCCGGGTGTCGGAGTTGCTTTTCGGTGCACAACAGGAACACCCCAAAGTTGTCCCCTTCTTCACGAGAAACTCGGAAATAAAATTGACCGCAACCCAAGGTGAACCTCAGACTCTGAACCTCCTTCTTTGGTGATATGGGCAAAGCATCGACCTCCGGCGGCAAGATCCAGCGAACCACCATTGTCTCGGAATGGAAGACACGACACGAAACGCAGCCGATTTCATCGTCCGTGTCCGAAACCATTTCCGACGAAGCTTCGAGCGATCTGGTGAAGACGAAGAAATGTCTTGTCGTCAATATGAGCTCACAGGGAACGGTTGAAGCCCCACAAAGAACGCACATTGATAGCGACTCATGACTTTGTGCAACCTCCGTCAAACCTGGGTTCAACCCGGACATCATGGACATGTGTAACATGATTTCAGACTCCGATTTTGGCGTGTGTTGAACGCCATCCCACCCACTTGAATTCTGACCACCGCCCCAGCAGTTGAACTCAATTGAAACCAAGCAACGATGTGCCGCGGTTGATACCTAAAAGGTGTCAGATCTCAGAAATGGCCCGAATATTCGCACTAATCTCAAAGAACATAACAAAAGTTCGACTTGACATCGCCCGCAACCGCGGTCTGTGGTCCCTCCGCTTATTCACCTCCATCATCCTCGCCGCCGGATTCGCGTACTATATCAGTAGAGAAGTACAGCAGTATCTAAATCAGCCTGTCCTGTTACAAGAGATCGCACCAGAAAGGAAAGATGCTGCTCCTGTGCTGGGTGAGTTTACTTAAAGGAAAGGTTTGCCCACGGTTTTCCCATCACCGTTTCGTAACAAGCTGTGTGGGTTTGGTTGAATGTTTCCACACCATCGGCCTAAGCAGAACGTGATTCTCCTCTTTCTTCTTTATATTTCATTAGGTATTCTCTTCTGCTCCAACGACACCACCAACACACTCGCCGCCGAAGCCCGAGACTCCGCAGGTACCTTTCTCGTTCACGTAAACTTCACACCCATCAACCTCGGCCCCAGATTACAAAACTGCATCGTCCTCAACACAACCTCCGATACGGTTCCCAAACGGCAACGCGCACCCGATAATAGCTTCAGTTTCGGGTGGCCCATGGACGTTCGGTTTCAACTCTCAACCTCCTCATCCTCTCCTACGCCAACAGCACCAACACCAACAACCACGACTGGTTTCGTAGGATTTTTCACACCAGGCACATCCCCGGACCCCACTCTCGTTCAATTCTATCAAGTGCGTTCCACGGTATCCATCGGTTTCCTCTTCTACACCGTCTCCCGGCGCACATCCCTCGCCGGCGACACAACCACCCATTTCGACTGGACATTTGTTCACATGCCGGTACTCGCTCCACCACCACAAGGCGCACCATGGAGACTCAATATCGTCCCTGAAAGTTTCGAAGTGAGGCAACTGCAGGAACAAGTGGTCGTCTCGGTGTTTAGTGTGTGTGCAAATGCAGCGGCGTTTTTGGTTAGTGTTGTGGGAGCGGTTTGGGTGATTTTATTGGGACCTGGGCGAATCAGGACTTGGGGGATTTTGAATCGGGTGGTGGGGGTCGTGCCAGATGTCGAATTGAGGAGGGATGTTGCGGTAAGTTAGCGCTCTGGCCGCGGGTGGATTTTGGAGTGTGACGGGTGTGTTCGAGGGGGGAGAGGGGGGGGAGTTGCGAGCGTTGGATTGTGTTTTGTGCATTGAGAGGGTGACTGAAACTTGGTTATTTTGTGATTTAGGGGAAGGTGGTGAACATGGAAAAGCTCCTTCCAGTTTTCCTGAAAATCAAGGAGCCTGTTCCGGATTCCTACGAAAACGTTGCGGTTCTTGAAAAAACTTGACATCTCATTTGGAGTTGCTAGCGTATGTTTCGAGATCTTTGTATCATAGACAGTGCGGGTCACAGTGGGGCTTGTCACTAGAATAGGTATTGATTTGACATCGCATATGGAGGTTTTGCGTGGAGCAGGTTACAAAATAGATTTGCAGAGACAAGGACAAAGAATGATGGGGTAAAGGGAAGTTGAGCGCGTTAAACGCGCGAAGAAATATGGGCCGCATGGTAATGCTCATATATGCCATTCGCGAGGGGAAGATATGACGGAATCGGGGAGCTTGTCGTTTACAGAGGTTCGAGAATCCTCGTTTGAGATGCTCTGAGTGCTCTGAAGTCCGGCTTCAGCTACCGCAAACACGGACGTAGTTCATCATCATCGGTCCTTCTTAGGCAGCCCAACGGTCGGCGCCAACGAGCAACGATCAAATAATCAAACAGGTCGCGATGGCATCGCGATATTCGATGGATTGATCAAGGAGAAGGCCATAGTCATAAATAAACCGCTGGATGTCGCCGAGGCGGAACTCGATCTGCTCAGAATCGAAAAGGATTTGCGACAGTTGGTTTGGTGGAAGGCAATTGTCGCAGCGCATTCTCCTTCGTGAACAACCCAAGCGGCTCGAGCTCGAAGCGGGAAGAGGCTCCGTAGCGCCTCTATGTAATCTCAAGGCGGTCACTGACGAGTACGAATACCCGCAACCTGAACAAGATCAAGGGAGGGCATGCTTGCTGTCTTAGGCTTCTTTGAGGACGGTTCATCAGATCCTGACTCCGCACGGCAACGAGCATGGATAGACTACGCAAACATTCTCGCGATTTGGAAGAGTCAAGAAGGAATTCATGGAGCTTTTTAAAACTTTCCATCCTACTCATTGCACTCCCGCGTTTGTTGTCGAGGTCAGTATCAACCTCAACTTAAGATAGAGAAATGGGCCGTCCGTTCTGGTATGAATCCAAGTTAATTTCTTGATCATAGGAAGAGCCAAAGGGGGAGAGGGAAGAGAAAGAAATGATTGAAATTGGGTGTGGGTATCTGCCATGCACGTGTGTGATCGTCAAGGTGACGGTCGCGACGTAGTGTTGCTGGCTTTGATTTTCCGGTGATGGCGGACTTTGAGAGCAGTATCGGCAAAGGTATCGGCAAAGGTTTTTGCAACCGATTTCGTTAGCGCAAGGATTCCTCGAATGGCCGCAAAGATTTCTCGAATAGGCATCAGGATTCTCGTTCTATCGCACATCGCACAACTCATGCACAACGATCAACAGTGTATTTTATGTTTCTGAGAATATCCGACCATGGTTCATGATCGATTAACAATTATACACCCACAAATACAAATGCAGAGACAACGGATTCAGCACAGAGAACGACAGGCTAATTAATGTACAAAGCTTCTTCACCAGTAACAACATTAAGCTCTGAACGTAAAAAGGATGGTTTGTTCGCCGAAAAGAGCGATAAACCAAAGCATAGTGGTAAATGTGAATGAGCGATAGACATGGTGGGGCGACTAAGTGGAATCTGGAAAGACTAAGTGTAAAGGACGAAAAGACGAAAAACCATTCGGCTGCAGAAGCGCCGCTATCGCGAAAACACAACGAATCGCGGAAGGTCGAGTTAAATTATGGCCCACAGAAGAATATCACGAAATCACTCCTTCGCGTCACAAATTCCGCCTTCGCTGATCTGATAGATTGCTTCCCCTTCCCCCACGTCAGGCGAATCGTAGATTTTCACTATACGTGTCTCGCCTCGGCCTTTGCGAAGGTAAAGTCGTGTCGTAGATGCATGCGCGAGAACGTGACCGCCAACGGGCTTCTTGTTGTCCGCCATAAACATCATGCTTGCGCCGGGGTCCGCCGTCATCTTTGATCATCGAGTAGATTTGGAAAGGGAATGCATGTGGCAGAGTGTCAGTGGAGATGTATGAGTCTCAGAATGGGCCAACGTTAAGGAACCAACAAGGGGACATGACGAGTGACATATGACGAGTGACTCGAGTGGGGGGCGGTGGAATGTGTAGATGATGGAAAGGTTGATGGAAAGATTTCACTCACTTGGTTGGTGATGAAGACGGCGACGTTGAATTCTTCGGAGAGTTTCATCAGACGACTGCACATGGCGTTGAGTTTTTGCTGGCGTTCGGCGAGTTCACCTTTGATGTATCAAATACAGTTCGTGTGAGACGTCATGATGTGGAAGGAGTGGAGCCAGCAGAGGGGTGCCAACCTCATGCACTGGCAGTACAGAGGTCCACGTTATGTATGAGGGGTGGGGGGTTTGAGGTCGAAGGG
>JADGJF010000994.1:0-12807 GCA_027596845.1 Quaeritorhiza haematococci
CCCCCAACGTTTTCTCAGTCGGAATACAATCATGAGATCATGGGGTTCTACAGTCCCCTCGCAGCTCTTTGCTCCTCCACACTCATGCAAGTACCTGCTCGTACATGCTCCAACAGCATATGCTCCAGCCACTTTTTTCACCAAGAGCGGGAAAGAAAACGGAGTTCGAAATTTGGTAACTTGGTCACACAGCAGCAAGTTTCTTTATCAACTGCCTTTCCAGCCTGGAGAGATCCTGCACTGAATTGTAAGGAATAATGCGGAACATCATCCTACCCAATGAGTATGAACCGTACACTCCCGGAAACGGACATTCAAAGGCCATTCACCGTGTTCATACATCAAGAAGGGTGGTCGGTCCTTTGAAATTGAGTAAGCTGCCTGGAAGCGTTCTGGAGTGGCTGCATACATGATTTCAAAGGCTGCTGATAGATCAGCATATGAGGGACGAAAGATAATCGAAGTCGGTTTTTTTAAAACGAACTCTCAGATATAATCCTGAAACCAATCCATCACGTCTGGAATCCAACCTTTTTCATACGTGAAAGAAAAAAATTCAAGCCCCGTCATCCAAGATTCGCCATCACCAGAACGAACAATCCGCCCAGTCTGCCGCGTAAATCCGTAGGAAAGACGCTCCGCTCCTGGAGCTCCGAAATCATGCGCGAGATGTTCGAGCTTTGGGCAGCACTCAAAGAGTAGGAATATCCGCTTCAGGAACAGGGAGTTCGCTCGGGTCTTCAATCTGGAGGGATCCGAGGTTCAAGCAAGATCCAGACGCGCTGATGGCCCGTATCAGATCAGCGGCGAGCGGCTGCGTGTAACGGATGATGTCTATGATAACCCTTGAATCCATTCGAAGGCATTTGATGAAGTCCACTATATCCTGGGACGAGATAGTGTCCGACTTCACGACGAGATGGTATCGTGCAAGAGATGTGCAGTACTTGCTGATCAGTCGGAATCGAGACCCACTGTCAATCCGCAGACCCAAGCATTCTAACGTCGATCCAATTGTTTTCAGGAACGCTTCAAGCGCAGTGTCAGTGAATGTAGATGTCGATCTATTCGCTTCAAATGCTCCGAGACGTGGGCACTTCGCGGCAAGTAGCTGAAGATCATCGCCCGACATCAGCGGACCCACGCAAAAGGCTACCAGAGCTGACGAGCAAGATAGGATGAAATCACGCACGATATCCGCTTCTGGATGACAATAACAAGACATCAACATAGCGACTCGTAGTCCCTCATGCGCACCGTCAAGGAATATGTCCCTGTCCCGGATTTCGCTCAGTGCAAGAGTCTCGAATTGCGAGAAAAATCGACGGAACTTGGTGCGATCGTAAGAGAGGTGGTTTCCGCTTCCATCAGCTTCCCCACTCTCAATACTGAAGTGTGTCACCGTCTCGGGACAGTGATCGATGATTCGGCCCAAAAAATCGTGGGTAAGTAAGTGTATTTGGGTGCCTCAAAAGCACAACTAATAGCACTTCCCTGTTCTGGACAATGGCGATCCTTTAGACTCCCTGCAGAAACATGTTTCTGAGATGACGAAAATAAGACCTGGTTACTGAGGGCGAGAGAGTTTGACAGGTGATACCGAAAACCGTGTACGTCTCGGGAGACGTGCGGTAAGTAGCTGCGAAAGGGGTTCGAGAATGCGGGTAGAACGAAAATCAGATGAAGCGCTGCAGCAAAAATGAAGAAGAGGAGCTTCAGGTTGCAAACCTTATTGGTCTGTTGTAAAAGGATGTGCAGAGAGCTCACTTAACCCGGGGTCTTCCCGGAGTCGCTAGAGAGTAGTGGATGCCATTCGAAGAGTTTGTATCGCTCACCTCTGCACCTTAGCAGATTTGAAGACGGAAATCGCTGGATTCCAAGCTTCAGCAGGAGTTCTTTTCGGAATTCGCGATATGGATTAATCAATGTGAGTTTGTTCAATGTTGCGGTATGGGCGCGCGGAGTGCTGCTCCATTGCAAAAAAATGAGGAAATGTTCAAAATCCGCAAGAGATCTGGACAAAAGCGTGAGTTTTGGAGACGTGGAATGAAAGACGAAGCTGTTTTAATCCGGTAATCTAGGTCTAGGTGAGATTGAATTGGTAATGATCAAGAGAAAGATCTCATCACGACGAGACGAGCATTGCCAAAAAAGCATAGATTTCAAAAGTTCCTTGAGAGAGTTAAATCAACGCTGGGTAAATTCTGAAGGTTGCTAGACGCGCATGAAAGTCCCAAAGATGCGCGACATAATAGGAAACTCCTCCATCATTCTGCTGTGGGGAGCTCGGAAAGGTAGATCTCGCAACGTAATGTCAGGAACAGGGGTTGGTTTTCAAATCCCTAGGTGGGAATAGCAAACGTGTTCGGACATCGCAACCAGCAGTCTGCCATGCACTTCATCAAGGCACTATCTTCATCACGAAAACTCTTGGTGGGAGAAAAATTTGATGAAATTAGTTCGATCATGGAAGGGAGATATTTGGAGTACTTTCCTTTCCCAGGAAATGTTGACGCATTAGCACGAGAAGATGCTCAGCAAGAGAAGATGTTCATAAAAGAAGGAGGGAAGGAATAGAAACCTCAACACCAGTTGATAAGGCCTAAAAGCTCGCACCCGACCCATGAACATCAATAAGAGCCTCCAACGCACCCAGGAACTCTTTCCCCTCACAAAAGTAGTTCGTCCCGGCAAAAAGCGCGCCGCCACTTCATCACTTACCCCCTTCTCATCCGTACACACATCACTCCATCCCCGCTCAACGTTGGTGCATGGGAGCCCTTGCGTGGGATCATCATTACTATTTCCAACAATCAACCACCCCCATCCATGCTCGTTCTGGGCGATACCCCCACAAACAATTTTCAACCGATCATATGGGTCGAAGAAAGGGGAAGGCGGTGGTGGAGGGTCTGACCTGGCGCAGAAGAAGGGGTCTCAATTGCTTTTGGAGGAAGAATAAATGTGGAAGATTGGGAGGAAGTCCCGGCGTTTGATGTGAAGGCGTATTCTGTTCAAATGAAGCGAGTTGTGGATGGATTCAATGCCAAACTTGGGAGCCTGGGCGCTCGGAGGGGAAAAATCCTGGTCAGTGCGATTATTACCACTGTCTTCATTTACGTCAAAATACACTTGCAAGCTCGCAACAGAAGAAGACAGCTCACCATTTTTAGTGCCGTGCTCTTCGGTTAAATATGCTCCTCCTAATGACCTCCTAATTGACAGCTATCCTCGACGCCGTAGTTGTTACCTGCCGCAAAGAGCGCATACACCTAACCGAAGTGGCTCAAGTGACTGTCTGCGACCCGCAAACTCTGATGGTTATGGTCAATGATGAAGACGTATGTATCAAGTTCTCTCCACTCTGAACCATTCTGCCCTTACTTGACAATATTTTCCTTTCTGTTATTCTTTTCCTCAACCGTACCTCCGCGGCGTGTCAGTATGTGCGCGTTGTAGAAACTGTTATCCGATGTGCGAATCTTGGGTTCAATCCAATCCGAGAAGATCCCACGACTTTGAGAATACCAGTTCCGAAGTATGTCTTTAGAGTTAGACACTGCTCAAAAGTTGTGATGATGATATCTTTTGTTCGTTTGAAACAGATCGACCGCAGGAGGCACGAACAATGATGGTGCGGACAGCATCCCAACTAGCCGAACAGTGTCGCACCAAGTTAAGAAAGATCCGGACCGAAGCGCGAACTGATCTGAAGGAGTGCGCACGAAGGAATAAATGGCCGGGAGGTGAAAGGTGGACGTACGAGAAAAAGGTAAGTACCGTCGATCACAGCATGTGCACATCCACATACAGAAATTTGATAGAAAACCAACCTGCTCTCATTCCTAGATACAAAACGAAATCGACAAACATGTTCAGCAAGTCGACAATTTGTTGCATGCGAAACAGAAGCAACTTGGCTCTTGAAGTGGTCAATTCATGTGAACAGATCAGATATTTGCAGACTTTCTGAGTTTCCATATACATACATTGAGCATCCTCTATGCCATCGTCGTCCGATCGTAGTCTATTGCTTCCTATTATTGTCACCATTCCGGGACAGTCCTTGCTTTCTATACCTCGCTCAGAGAAGCCGAAACCCATCCATCGCATCTGGATTCCAACTTTTCTTATGAATAAATGAAAAAAAACCAGAACCAAGTATTCCAACGTCGATCCGACTGCTTCTACGAACGCTTCGAAGGCATCATCGCTGAACTCTGACCTCGTTATAGATGTTGAGAATGCTCGAAGATTCCGGCAGTTCACGGCAATCTGCCATAGATCCCCGTCCGACATGTCCAGATTCACATGAAGGGCCACAAGAGTCAACGAGCAAGACTGGACAAAATCGCGCACAAGGCAGGTATCTGGAAATTAACCACCAGACTCCAACATGGCGACTCGCAGTCTGCTGTGTCCGCCGTCAACGTACAAATTCCGATCCGGAATACTGCTTAGTGCAAGAGTCTCGAACTGGGAGAAGAATCGACGAAATTTGTTGTGATCGTAAGGAACGATGATGTCGTCGTCTCTGTCGTCCTCCTTCCAGGTCTCGATACTAAAGTTTGCCACCGTCTCGGGACAGTGATCAACGAGTCGATCCATGGCAGCATGGTGTAGGCGACCGAATAGGCGGACAGTCTTGAGACAGGGCCTCAACCGCGAAAGTGCCCAACAAAACGGCTCAAGGTTGAGTTGGCTCACTTTGAAGCAGAGGCTGGTAATAAGAGATCCAGCGTGCGGTAGGAGTGACTTTGGCAAAGAGGTTCCTGAAGGGTATGCAAAACCTGAAGGCTTCCATCCGGTCAATCCTATCCGAACCGCATTACAGGTTTTCCACAACAAACGTCGTGCCACGCTCGCCCACTCGCGATTAACCAGCGCACACCTGCATAGAGTGTATTTATCCGACTTGTCGAGGACGAGGGAAACGATGTCATAAGGAAGGAGCCCCTTAGACGTTGGGGGCGACGAGGATCCGGAAATCTGATGGCAATCGTCGTGGTCAGCGTGCTGTATGGCTGCTTTGTGAGATGACAGGTCTGGATTCGCGGGTGGATGTGAAGGAAACTCGTTCAAGAATTCGTGGAACAGGGTTGATAGAGCCCATCGCCGCACGGCGCCTGCGAACTCCCAACGAAGATCGTTTTCCGCCCTTCCCGGAAAGTTGACAAGGTACCCGAGAGCCAACAGGGCTGTGGTTTTCCATTCGCATTTGTGGGTCTGGTTTACTGACAGCAGGCGACTGACTTGCGAGGGCGTTTTTTCCTGTGCACACAAGAGATATGGTAGAGCAAGAACGCCGACTTGGCCTTGTGTTCAAAGCTGGATGCCTTCTCGTTCTTCTTCTTTCGTTTCGTTTTGAGAACTCATACATCTGAAACAAAGACAACTTGGCTCACAGGCTGGTTCAGAGCCTGGTAGCTAGAGCACGGTACGGCTAGTGCTGTCGCTTTGCGACCGAACTCGATTCTACATGCTATACATTACTGCAATATTTGCGCAGCAATAGATTTGAGCTAAAGATGTAGTGGTATTGCGAACTGCTTTTCTGTAAACGCCTTCATTAGAGACACTGAAACCCATCCATCGCATCTTGAATCCAACCTTTCTTATGGAGAAATGAACAAATATCAGGCCTTATGTCTGTGCAGGATTCTCCGCCAACAGACGGAACAGGCCTCCTATCATCCTGTCGTGTATATGAACAGTAACATTGAGTTCCGAGCTGATATGAGAAGTGTTCCAGCTTTTCGCAACATTCAAACAACCGCAGTACAACTGCTTCGGGAATCGGTGGCATATGAACGCCAACAATCCGGAGCGATGTAAGATTCGAGGACGACGTTGATGGCCGATATCAAATCCGGCAAGGTCAGCAGCCCCCGTAATCGCTGATGTCGATGACTTTTAATTGCATTCCGAGGCTCTGGATGAATTCTACCACATCCTGGCGCGAGGCAAGAAGGTTTAAACCCTTAGTAGTGATCATTAAATGCGTCAGAGATTTGCAATACTTGGTGATCAATCTGAGATGTGACGTATCGATATCGAGTAGGGAGAAGTACTCCAACGTTGATCCAACTGTCTGCAGGAACGCTTCGATAACACGATTGGTGAGTTGCGACGTTGTTGAGCACCCCCCAAAAGCCCGCAGCTTCGGGCATTTCATCGTTATTTGGTGAAGATCGTCATCTGACAGCTCCAGGTTCACATGAAGAGCCACTAGAGTCGGCGAGCAAGATCGGATGAAATCGTGCACAAGCAAGGTTTCTGGAAAATGAATACCAGACTCCAGCATCGCTACTCGAAGTCCGCCGTGGGCACCATCGAGGTACAACTCCCGATCCGGAATGTTGCTTAGGGCAAGAGACTCGAACTGGGGAAAAAACGGACGGAACTTGTTGCGATCGTAAGGGAGATGTTGGTCGTTTCCTTTATCGCCCTCTTTCCAGGACTCGATTCCCAAGTGTGTGACTGTTTCCGGACAGCGATCAACAACGCGATCCAGAATGTCGGGGGGCACGAACCCGAACAGGTGGAGGGTTTTGAGGCAGGGCCGTAAGCGTGAAAGTGCCCGGCAGAATGGCTCCACATTAAGTTGGGTCACTTCGAAGGACAGGCTGGTGATGAGGCATTCAACGTGCGGCAATGATCGCGGCACAGTGGTTTCGACCAGTTCGTAAAGGGTGTGCAGAAACCGAAAACCCCTCGTGAGGTCAGTACTCTTCTGGATCACCCTGCAATCTTTCCACAACATGGGGCGTGCCACGCTTGCCCACACCCGGTTCACCAGCGCACTAGAGCATAAGGTGCTTCTGTCGGTCCTTTCGAGAACGAGCGAAACGATATCGGGAGGAAGGAACGACTTCTTGTTGACAGGGTGGACGAGGATCTGATACCTGAGTCATCTGATCTCGATTGGAGCCAGTGTGCTTTATGACGTCTCCGTGAGTTGATGAATCCTCCCGGTCGCCAAGTAACTGCTGTCACCAGACTTCAAGAGCCCATTCGCGCAGGGCGAGCGCCTCTGCCCTCATGCTTTTGATGATGTTTTTCCTCCTCTTCTCGAAGTTGACAATCTTGCTGAGGGCCGTCAGGGCTATGAGTTTCCCAGGAGTTTCCATTTGCAGTTGTGGATGTAGTTCGTCGAGCATTGTGGTGCGATCAGCCAAGAATGAAAGGAAGAAAGAAATCACAGTGTGGTGCAAGAACGTTGGGTTGGACAGCCGCAAGGCAATGGTTCAAGATCAGTTGTCAGTCTGTGTCCTCCTTTCCCAAAAAGCAACAAGCACGGAATGCCCTGTATGGACGGTAAAGGGGTCCACTGCGGTCCACTTTTTCGGATTTTCTACGGCGAGCGGCGCCACTATGTAGCTATACTTGTATTTGGATTGGAAATTTCCGAAATCCGAATACTTTTGATGGATCTGGGATGTATTGGAGTCCATTTATTTGAGGTTTCGCGGACAGCCGGGACAAACATGTCCACTGTCGAGATAATCTCGACTTCTGCGAATAAAGTGAGTAACCTTCAGCCATTCATTCCAAACGGTGTCAGGTGCTTCAGATGTTTACAGGTTCTCTACCAGGGTCTCCGCTAGTTGCTCTGAACTCGGGATTCCAATTGCAATTCCAAGTCCTCTTTGAAGTTTTGATTTCCCAATCAGCGAAGAAACTGGTGAGTAGTCGACATAGTCAACGAAGATGAGTAAATGCCAACATAGATGAGTATAAACAACGATGACTGGACAAAGTAAACAAAACAAAAGGTGACACAGCCTGAAACACATAAACAGAAGAAAACAAAACAAAACAAGTGCCAATCTAAGCCACAACCCTCCTTCGGCTGAAATTCCCCTTTGTGTTACAAATCTGCAAGCCAACTCAAGGACTTCAAACCAAAAATCATACACTCACTCACCGTCCGGCTCGCCGCACCACTGCCAAAACCTTGGATTTTCGACTTCCCTTCTCGCTCCCTCCTCAGAACGGCGCTCGCAAGTGATTCTCCTCGCCGCTGCTGTTTTCCTGAAATCTCCCCCCGAGGCGAGATCATCTCCTATCTCCCCATCCTTGTCACAATTCCTCCAACCACCCTCCACAGCCCCCTACCCCTCCTTCCCACAATCTTCGGGGCTTTCACCTCGACCTCCGTCTGACCTTCGATCCTTACAAACCTTCGAAGTAGAATCTCTTTACTGTCCTTCTGGACAAGTGACGGTAAGGACCAGGTTTTACTCTTTTCAAAGCCGGCGATTGGTCTTGATCATCTGTTTTCCAGCTCGTTCTTACTTACACTCCAGAACTTGTTACTGATCGCAATGTCTATTCAAACATTGTGTTTGCAGCATAATCACATAATTTGTACCTCTCAAACCAACTTACACAACGCCGTCAAAAGTCGCCAGTATGAACCGGAGAGGGTCCGCCGGCGGAGGTCCTGGCGGGGGTGGAAACGGCCCGAATGGAATCGAGTCGTCACAACGAAACCCCCGGAACCAGAACCACCAAAGAAAGGACTATTCCCAACGTGGTGGTCCTGACTCGTACCAAGGGGGATATAGGTATGGTGTGCGAGGCCTTTTGTAGGTTGTCGTATGTTTGTCGTCAACCAGTTTGCCTAACCATTCTTCATATTGTTTCAGAAACCGGTCGAACAAGTGGGGCTCGAATAACCAGGGGGGCTCGGCCCACCAGCAGCATTCAAACGGGCCCGCGCCGAGGTCCGAGCATTACCAACAACACAGCAGCAACATCAAGAACAAAGAAGAAGCGGCGGTGTCTCGGGAGCCGATGCCTAAAGAGTTGCTCGAGTTCATTTCGATTAGCATGCTGGTTCGTATTTGGATACTCTGTTCTCACACTGTTTCAAAACCGTTTATTAAACCTCCTTTGTCTCGAATGTTCACAGGGCTGGAAGGTGGAAGTAACCGTCAAGAACGGTACAGTCTTCGAAGGGATTCTCCACAGCACCTCTGATTCGGTGGACAGTGAATTCGGGATCTGTATTAAGATGGCCCGGAAGAAGGTCAACGGGAAGACAAACTACTCGACGTTGACCGAGAACCTGGTCCTGTTGGGGAAGGACGTGTGCGTCGTTACTGGCAGAGGTGTTGATATGAGTCATAACGATGTTGAAGCAGGCACGGTGAACGGCACGGAAAGAGATGGTGGGTACGATTCATCATCATTCAAAAGACGACAAGTTCACTAAACCAATGTAATTGACCATGATATCGTTGCTGTCTGACCATGTAGGTTTTAAAACCGACACTGCAATTTCTGGGCACTCGGGGGATCTGAAGGAGAGAGAGTTGCAGAGGTGGACACCTGGAGGAGAAGATGACGGATTCGCCCTCGAAGACAGTGGTTTGGGCGGACACCACGACAACGGCAAATGGGATCAATTCGCGGTGAACGAGAAGCTCTTTGGTGTCACCACTGACTTCGAGGAAGAATTGTACACAACTGTGTTGGACAAATCCGACCCCGAATTCAGGAGAAAGGAGCTCGAGGCGATCAGAGTGGCCAATGAAATCCAGAGGGTGGGTGTGAAGATTGCTGGCTCGATATGTTGTGCTTTGTTCTATGCATTTTTAGGCAGTTTCTTCTGTCGAGCATCGAACCTTGGATGCTCATTCATTCCATTCCATACTTTCCTTCCCCAGATGCCCACAAGCAACATTCACTTGGCCGAGGAACGAGGGCAAGCCGTCCAGGATGCCGCGGTGGACGAAGAGGAAAAATACTCCTCCGTTATTCGAGGGCCCGGAAAGTATGTTCCCCCCGCTGCACGGAAGGCCGCGAACGCCTCAAAGGGTCCAACGTCGTCGTCATATGCCTCACAAGCATCGTCCCAGCAAACGTCGCAGGTACAATCTAAAGATGTGAAAGACAGGCGCGATGACGATAAAAGCGAAAAGAAACATAGAGACGAAAAGAAGGCTGTTGTTGCACAAGAAAAGGCAGCAAAAGGTCCAGACGTTTCGAAAACGTCATCGTCATCAAATCCCCCATCAACTTCCTCCCAACAAACATCCCAAACCTCACAACAACAACGTACTCGACCTGCATCCGCCATCCTTTCCAAACCCGTTCCTCTCCCGCAGCAGGCCTCCTCCTCCTCCTCCTCCTCCTCCTCAGCACAACAACAATCCCCGACACAACAACCACCCACCGTATCCGCTCCCTTATCCAAAATCGTCGAAAAGAAGGTTGGATTACCAACAGATCCATCACTTCCGCCGCATCCTTCACATCCCAACCACCCGGCCTTCAACCCTCACGCGATCCCTCCGCAGTTCCAAAAACCTATCAACGTTCAAGTCACGAACCATTTCCGAGAATTTGTGGTTAATGAAAAGCAGCAGTATGTGGTCCGGAAGCAGGCGTTGATGAAGAAGGAAAAAGATGGCATCATCAACGAGTTCAAGACCTTCAGTGCATCATTTAAGGTTGGTTGTTGTGATTTGTTCGTTGAGTCATTGCTGTCATTGGCCGTTTTTGGTCCTTGTGAAAAAACAGGTTCTAACACACTTTTGCTGTTCGTTTTGATTCTCGCAACCTGCAGTTAAAGACGCCGATCCCGGACGATCTGAAGGAAATCTTGCACAAGGACAAGCGGAAGAAACCCGAAAGATCCCCACCCTCCTCTCCCAAGCTTCCAGAACTTGGAGAAAAGGCGGAGATATACAAACCGAAGGACGCCATGGACAGGGCCAAAGATGCCGTAATGGAAAAAGCAGCTCTTAGCAAAGCGTTGTTCTCGGATGGGACCACATCGTCGGGCAAGGCGGGATCGAGCGCGGACGCAGTCAAGGAGGCAGTCGCTGCCAAGGACGCTGCTTCCAAGACTGGCAAGGCCTCCCCGCAGCCAACGGTCGCCGCCGCGAAGAAGGATGACGGTCCAAAGTCGGAGTCTGCGAAGGAAGTGACGGCAAAGGACGCGCCCAAAGAAACTTCCTCCGACAGCGCGGCAAAGGACTCGTCGAAGGATGCGACGGCAGCGAAGGATGGCGCGAAGGATGGGAAGGAGACAAAGACAAAGGAGTTCAAGTTCAATGTGGAGGCGATGGAGTTCAAGCCGAATCCGAATGTTGCTGAGTTTGTGCCGGTGAGTCACTCGTCGACTAGGGCAGAAGACTTTGTGTGCAATTCGCTTGGATTTTTTCGTTTCGGTTTCATTGAACTCATAGATTACCCTTCTTATTCAACGTTTGATGTGGTGAACGCTCAAACAGGCATCAGCCGCCGCGTCGTCCCAGCCCCCCAAGTCGCCGGTCCACAACGAGAAGTCTCCCTTCTTCAACAAGAACCGGTCGATCAAGAACCAGGGCCCGGCTGTGAAAGGCGGGTATCAGAAGGGATTCCAAAAGAACAATGGCGTGTCGCCAAAACCGGGGCAAGTTTGTAAGTACTAGGTTTCTCCGTGGTTTCAAATCCTTTAGTCGTGGTTCTCGGTTCAACAAGCATTCCGACATTTTCCCATTCTAATTTTTTGTTTTCTTTTTGCTTCTCCGTATGGCATCAGTTGCTGGAGCCCCGCAAGTGTACGATGAGAGTGGTGCTTACGTTCCGGGCACAAGTGGAGCCGCCGCTGTTGCACCCGCTGGTGCTGTCGCTCCTGCTGGCGCTGGTGTGCCGCCGAACGGTGCTCCCATGATGGAGGGTTATGCATACCCTTACCCAGTTCCATATGGCCAGTACCGCGGGGTAAGGATGGATGCGAATACTTGTTCTTGGTTTCTATTTACGTTCTTGTTTGTCTTTCTCGACTTGGATCTGCGCTTTTGTATTGACTTGAAAATGCGTTTGGTTTGGTTCTTTGAAATCAGCCCGCTGTTGTTCCAAGGCCGTTCATGCCGCCGATGCCGCCAGGTGCGGTGCCGTACATGGGGCCTGCTGTAAGTGTTTGCCACGACTGTCACCTCCCCCCTCCCTCTTTCTCTTTCTCTCCTTTTGCCTATGTTGTGGTGATCGTCGTCGATCTTGATCACCCATTCTGACTCATTGTCCTTTTCACGCAACATAATAGTACGTACCAGCTGGTTTCGCTCCGGTCCCTCACGGTCCGCCAATGTACAACCCGCAAATGGTTCCGCCGCCTGGGCCTAACATGCGGATGTACCCGAAGGGTCATGTGCCGCCGGGTGGTGAGTCACTTCCACTTTTCTTCTGTGTTTTGGAATATGTTTTGATTAGGAAGAAGGACGAGGACTAACAAGTACTTTTGGCGCTTGTCTTCGAAAAAGGGTTCCAAGGGTACAACCAACCGCCCGTGTCGTCGCCGCCTGGTCGTGGGCCGTTTATCCCCGCACCGATGTACCAGCCTGGTAAGCTTAAAGAAGAAACCAATCTGGTTTTCAGATTTGCAAGTTGGATGCAACTTCAATTGTAGTTTGTCAGTGACTGCTTCTTCGTGTGCTCATCATATTCCCGCTGGCCTTTTTATTGCATTTTGCAGGTCCGATGATGCCTGGGTACCCCGAAATGGTGCCTTTCCAGCCGATGATGATCCCCGCACCAGTCCCTGGTCAGGTCTGGGCTCCGGAACAGATGCGTAAGTAAAAGACAGAAAAATAGAGTTTCCGTCTTCACCGCAAGCCCGATTCCGATTATCTTGTGTCCCGCTGTGTTCTCAATGCTCTTCTGTCTCTTCCCTTCAAATGACATCCAGCCCCGGAGATGGCTCCCGTCACGACCCCAGAGTCGCCGCAACCACCACAGGAAATGGGTCCACCCCCGCCGCAGCCGTCCACTTCGCAGGCCTGAAGTAGGGTCGGGTGGGGAGGGGTTTGAAGG
>JADGJF010000995.1:0-12807 GCA_027596845.1 Quaeritorhiza haematococci
GGGGGACGCACGGCATGGCATGCGCTCCACGCCGCTCAGCTCCACGCCGCATCAGGCTGGTTCCTTTGAATGGCGCTTTGTTTACATAAAAGACGAAAATTTGCGTGTATTACCATATCAAAAGGACGTCGTCATTTGCACGCGCTCCCACTCTGCTCCGCTCCAGCGCTCAAAAAGAGCCAGAAGAAGAGTCAGAAGAAGAGCACACCTTCTCTTTCCAGGTGTGAAAAAGCCTCAATGGGAGATCTGCATTGGGCGGCGCCGCACTCAGGACGCGGTTCATGGGAGAGATCGTCACAACCAAGCATCCTGGCTGGCTTTTTTCAAACCCCGATTCCTCCCGATTCAAAAGATCCAGCAAATCCTTATTTCTCTCACAAAATCTTGATGAAAATCTTCTTCAAAATATGATGTCATCGGAAGTTGGTTCAAAGCACAGGAAAATTTTTCTTTCAAATCTTTCAATATATAATAACGGGTCATAATATGTGCTAATAATACATAGATAATCAGCTCCTATAGCTTAGTCGGTAGAGCGTGGTGCTAATAACGCCAAGGTCGCAGGTTCGATCCCTGCTGGGAGCATGCAAAGCTATTGGAACAATTCTACATTTATGATGGAAATCGATTGTATCACAGCAATGATGAGTTTTTGCATCCAGACTCATTCGAATCCAAACCGTCTTACGGTCAACTTTTGAGACTTGGGTTGGCAATGTCCGCAAATGTCTCTGTGTTTGAAGATTTGGAGAAAATCATAGTGAATATGATTGTTTATTTCATATGTATTTCATATTTTTCTGCTTTGGCATATTGCGCGGATACACAGTAGTATTCAACGCACAAAAGACCCCATGCCCCTTCCAATTCGAACATCTCCAATGGATTCTACCACCTTGAAAACCCATCTCATATCAAAGTCTCAGAGTTACCGCGTTTGTTCTCTGAGTGAGATTGGTTTCGATGGGAAGTTCCAGAAAAAATCCACTGACGCTTGCCGTGTTCTTTTGTGGCTCACCCCTCTGAGACAAATTAAACAAACAAGGAATAGATGTAAAACGCATCGTAGAACACGTTTCGCACATCTTTTTGACGTTCTGGGGTGTTCCTGATGCATTTTTCGGACATTTCGGTGGAGTACTTTTGTGCAGAGAGGGCGATTCTGCACAGAGCGTATCCATCTTTCATAGGGCGACTCTGAGAACATCTCCAATCGAGTCTCCGACCTTGAAACCTCATGTCGCGTCAAACGCAGGTTACGTTGGTTTCGGCAGGAAATTCCAGAAAAAATGAACTGACGCTTGCTGTCCTTGCCTGGCCAATAGACTGATGTTGAATAAAGCGAAGAAACAAGGAGTAGAAGTAAAAAGCACCGTAGAACACGTTTCGCACATCTATTTGACCCTCTCAAGCTTCATTGGTGCTTATTTCCGACATTTCGGTGGAGTACTTGTGGAGTACTCTTGTGCACAAAGGGCGATTCTGCACGTCGCGCCTTCATCGTCCATTGGGCGACTCTGAGAACATCACCAGTCGATGCTAACGACCCTGGCTACGACCTTGAAAAGCGATGTCGTATCAAAATCAGAGTTGCCGCACAGTTCCCGCAGTGTCTCTGAGTGAGTTCGTACGTTTCGGTGTCACTGGGGAGTCAGCGAAAAAATCCACTGAAGCTTGCCGTGTTCTGGCTCATAGACCCCTTTGAGACAAATTGAACAAACAAGGAATAGATGGAAACCTCATCATAGAACACGTTTCGCACATCTGTTTGACGCTGTGGGGCGTCCCTGATGCCCTTTTCGGACATTTCGGTGGAGTACTTTTGTGCAGAGAAAGCGATTCTGCACGGAGCGCCTTCATCGTCTATTGGCCGACACTGAGAACATCACCAAATGATACTACGACCTTGAAAACCCATGTCGTATCAAATGAAGAGTCTGAGTGAAATCGTTAGTTTCGGTGGGAAGTTCCAGAAAGAATCCGTCGTGTTCTTGTCTGGTTCATGGACCACTTCGAGAAAAATTGAAGAAACACGGACTAGATGTAAAACGTACTGCAGAACACATTCTCACATCTGTTGGAAGCTCTGCCAGTGGGGCTTCCTTAGTGCCTATTTCCGACATTTCGGTGGATAATCTGTGTGCACAGAGAGCGATTCTGCACGTAGCCCCTTCATCTTACGTTGGGCGACTCTGAGAATATCACCAGTCGATTCTCCGACCTTGAAAGCGCATGTCGCGTCAAACGCAGGTTACCGCATTGTCTCGAGTGAAATCGTTGGTTTCGGCGGGGAGTCGACGAAAAGATCCACTGCCGCTTCCCCTTTTCTTGTCTGTGCCCATGATGATGTTGATGTGATTTTGCTGTCCGAGACAGTCCAGTGACATTAGACAGACACACCCTGACACTGTAGATTATGGATTTGTATAATATTCGACCGCTGGGGATAAGGTCAGTTGGCCTGTGCAAATGGATGCGAATTCCAGCGATCGCGTAGACTTTCCAAGTTCATATTCCATTGCCATTCATGAAAGGCCGGTTCAGCAAACTGGAACCAAGAGAGAGCAACAACGAAGTGATGAAAGCAGAGAATAAACATCGTGATGAACATCATACGCTAAACCAAGAACTACATCAGTCGGAAGGTATTTGGAAGCTCTAGATGTCAATATTTCCCATCTGAAAACAAGGCAACTAATAAAATGTGTCCTTTTTTGAATAGAATGTGCTCAAAACACCGCACATCCATGGAATATTTACAGAATTCAATGTGTAAACTATGGCCGTGACCGTGGCCGAATGTCCATCTAGCCCCCAGTCTCCACCTTCTTTTGTTAGCAGGGTATCCGACGTTGATTAAAAAAAAACATAACCATCCCAGATTAAAACGGCTGCTCGTCATGTTCACCAACTGCCAATTGAATCGAGTATTTGTTTGTCAGTTGGAATTCTCCATAGAGCAAAAAGCCTGCTGTGAAGGCACTGACTGACACTTACAGAAATGGGAATACCCTAATATCGTCAGATAGACAAGCCCGCCACCGATAAGCGACATAATCATCGCCGGGTAAACGATCTATGTTGAAAGAAAACCGTGAAGCAAACATTGAGCAAGATGCCCACACAATTGCAGCGCAGAATGTGGAAACAAACCTGATTTGCGTGCAAGAGCACGAGCGGTAAAGCTTTTCATCGATCACAAAAAGGGGAAGAAAGAAGGTCAAATCCCGCGATTATACGTAGAACGGCATTCACCCAAACCCATGTGAACTTACCTAAACCAGACACTACGAAGAAACTTGTGATGAAGTAGCCAGCCTCGAGCACACCCCTTCAAGTGACGGCATTTAAGCAAACAAGAAAGGTCAGAACGACACCCTTCCTCCACCATAGCTCACCACCCACAAAGTAAAGCCTGTCGTGCCAAAAACCCCCCAAATTTCAACCACGTCCGACGTGCCGAAACGTCCAATAAATGCCGCCCAACGTACTTGTTGTCATCAGAACCCCAATCTCCATGACCGGCAATTTTCCTGCAAACTGCGTTAGGTATCGGCGCGAGAACGTATGTAAGAACAACAAGAAGTGGTAGCCAGTTGCTAGTTGATCCAGGAAAAAGAAGGTACACGGTAAAAAAGATCAGTCAGAGACACGCGACCACAAGAGCTGTACAGACAAAGAAGGGTCGAGCCAGGAATCCAGTAGACCCGTCACCCTTCCAGTTTCTTACGAAGACACAACACGCCGAATGCACCGAGAATTGACGACGCTGGGGGCGGGGTCATACCTGTAAAGAGCGCACGACAAGATAACAAGGAGAATGCCAACGGCAAGACAAAATGCCAAGCCGATGATGGTTTTCATGCCCGCCATTTTCCTTTCGTTTCTGAAATATTGCTCTGGCTTGATGGTGGTTCCGTTGCGTAGGGCTGTGGACCGCTGCGTGAGTTTGCCGCTGCTGTGGAGTTACACACTCGTTGTACACCAGGATGAGAAGGTACCAGGTTCGTTTCCTTCCGGTGACTTGCGAGTCTCGTAAACACATGTTCCTGGTATGCCTTATGTTTCCAGCAGTTTTCATCTAGAAAGGGAGGCAAGAAGCAAAGACACCACAAACATATTATGGGAAGATGATCAAGTAGCAGTTGGAATGCGTGTTGTTGGGATGGAGGTCTGTGGAGCATTTTCTCTGGTCAGGCGAACATCCATACATCGCAGGACCGCGAAAATCGGCTTACAGGTGGTAGAGATATGCTCATGCAAAGTCAGATTTGATGTAAAATCCCCTAAGCAACGGGTGCAAAACAACAATCTTCGCCCACTCTGTTTTGGTGGTCTCTCTTAGAGCTGCTGAGTTAGTCCAGAACACGTGAAGGTCCAGCTCGTCAATAAGAGTAAGGAGGCGGCTGAACCAACCCGATGATAGTAGGTTTATCTCTGGGAAGCCAAGAGTGCGGATGTGCAGTCGTTTTGCAGTGCATACTTGATGCAGGACGTGTTGGTTGGGAAGGTTGTGCAGTCGGTGCCAGTATACTCAGTATTGAAGTAGTGCTGCATCGAAGCGAGAGGACATGGGTTCCCATCCTAATTCCCCTTCCAACCACGCAACATTGTCGTCTGTCTTTCCTCCTTGAACACATCTCTGTACGCTTCGTTGTAGTGCATCTAGGCGTTCGCGAACTGCATGAGATGGGACAACTGATCCGTCGCAGTATTCAACGACTGGTCGCATCTGCTGTACCCAAACTCGTTCAGCTGCTCAAGCCCCTAACAAATCTCTCACTCGGTATAGCAACGGAATGCATTTATCGACCGAGATGATCCGCTTGACCAGGTGTTCCTCCCACGTCAGAGATCCCTTCCCGTCGCACGCAATTTGTACACCCAGATAACGACTATAACGTACTGAGGTTTTGCTGGTGATGGCTCCGGTGTTGTATTCCCACCGAGAACTATTTGCTTGCCCAGTGAGCATGCGCACAGATCGCCAAAAAGATTTTGTAGATGAATCGCCGGGTTTGATTATGATGATATTATCTCGGAGTGTGGTGCGCTTGAAGCGCCGACGTGCGTTTGGCTGCCTTACGAGCTGCTTTGATTTGAGCTGCCAGGTCGGGGGTAAGCACTACTCTTCCCATCCTCCGTGGACATAACCGTCGGATCTTCTGCACCACATCTTGTTTCGCTGCTATGGCTGCTCTGACATCTGGGTCCTTCATCCAAGGGGTGGCCGGGTTTGAGATGATCTTCAGGCCGATGTGCTCTTTGGCACAGGCGTTGATCATTCTGGCGAAGGAATGCATAACATCCTGTACAAAGTTGCGTCGTTTATCCTTGGTGTCAGTCAGCTCAGGAGCGGGAAAAAGCGAGATCTGCTGCAGCTTGTCCGCCATTGCGCAGGCGAAACTGTTCCATGCTGGATCATCAGGAGGGGTTTTGCGAAAGGTCTTCCACGTCCTAGGTTTGTACAAGGCTCGTACAACTTGAGGCAGACCATTGATGATGCAAGAGAGAGGCCAGTGATCAGAACCCAGGTCGGCTTCCGGATCTTGGTGAACAGCTGGTGATGCCATGAGATGCTCATACCGCTTATCGATGATAATGTGGTCGATGGCGCTGCCTTTGCCTACTGCCTTGCGACGCCATGTAACCTGCGCATCAAAATCTTGGAATTGGTGAATGAAGATTAGCTCCTCGGAGTCTAAAAAGTCCTTCCACCGTTTTGCAACTTTTTCTCCGACTCTTGATAGGTCAAAGTTGAAGTCCCCCATCATGGATCAGCACGCCTTGATCACGAAAATGATCACGAAAATCATGTATACGATCAGTTAGCCAACCCAGCAGGGAATCTAGCTTGTGAGCGCAGGAGTTGATTTCAGGTGGAACATAGATAGCGGCGATGATGAGTGGGAGGGGGGAAGATGGGATATTTACGCGGATCCAATAAGACTCATGCTCGGTCCTGTGATTCATGACACGAACAAATGGTTGCAACTCTCGACGTATCCGAAAACCTGTTCCTCTTCTTCCAGGTTTTTCTGTCGAGCATCGGCCAGTGAAGTAGTAACGATCGTCATCAAAACACAAGTTTCCAGTCACGCTCTCTTCATGGAGAAAATGTTCACAGACAGCAAAGATCTGAACGCTGTGAGCCAAACCCCATCTGGTTTGTTCCATCGCTTTCATTTGGTTGAGTCCATGGACGTTGTGAGACACCAACCGGAAGGCGTCGCAGCACTGGGAGGGAGCTGTCTTGATGATTGCAGCCTCGGGGGTGCAGGACATGGGTGGCGGTGCCTCCAGAGATCCCGAAGGAGGATCCCTGATGACACCTTCGGTTTGCTATTGCGACGCTCCTTGCGTCGCCTTTGCCTTCCCTCCGTCACTCTTTCTTTTGCTGATGCCCCGTCTCGGTTTACCTTGACCCCCCCCCTCCGCGTTTTCCTGGTTGTTGCGAGCTTGAAGCTTGTAAGAGGGCTTCCCGTGGGGACTGGGTGAGGAAGTTGCGAAGGAGTGTTGCCAAGGAGTGCTGGAAATCCTCAAGTCCTTCTTTGTTGGCTGCGGAGTCGAGAGTGGAAGGACCGGGTGATTGTTTCCCTTTGTGCTGACGCATCAGATGCTCCTTGCAGCAATAAGGCTTCCCGTCCAACTGAAATTTCACCTTCCCGACAGGGATTTGTTTATTGCAGGGTCGATTGGTGATGGCCGACAGGGATTTGTTTATTGCAGGGTCGATTGGTGATGGTTGAGCCGGCGCATTTCAGCGAATCAGTTGTGTTGGCAGCATCCCGGAATTCGAAATGCTTCATACAACAAAATCGCGAACCACCCATGATGATCCATCCCACATTGTTATATCTTTTAGTCCGCCAAAAAATCCACTGACGTTTGCTGTGTTCTTGTCTTGCTCATGACCCCTTTGAGACAAATTAAACAAAGAAGGAATAGATGTACATTGCATCTGAGAACACGTTTCGCATATCTTTTGGGAAGCTCTGGGGCTTCCTTGGTGCCTCTTTCCATCATTTTGCTGAAGTACGTTAGTTCACTCTCTGCATGTCGCGCCTCCATCTTACGTTGGGCGACTCTGAGAATATCACCAATCGATTCTACGACCTTGAAAACCCGTGCCGCGTCAAATTAAGAGTTACTGCGCTGTCTCTGAGTGAAATCGTTAGGTTCGGAGGGAATTTCCAGGGAGAATCCCCCGACGTTTCCTCTTTCTTGTCTGGCTCAGGGACCCCTTTGAAACAAATTGAACAAACAAGGAATAAATGGAAACCTCATCGTACATCGTAGAACAGGTTTCTCTCATCTGTTGGAAGGTCCGAGGCTTCCGGTGTCTATAATTAACATTTCGGTGGATAACCTGTGTACACAGACAGCGATTCTGCACGGAGCGCCTCCATCTTACTTTGGGCGACTCTGAGGACATCTCCAATCGATTCTAAGACCTTGAAAACACAATGTCGTATCAAACTCAGAGTTGTCGTATTATCCGTGAGCGAGATCACCATGAGTTCCAGCCCAGAGTTTTCCCCAGAGTTACCCAAAGTTAGAAATCGCAGCGCCCAAGTTACCCACCCCAGAAACCGTGCCAGAGTTACCGAGTGGTGCCGGTGGGAGAAGCGGACTCAGATGAGTTTAGAGAGCCAGCTATGAACAGGTGATATTTCTCTTTGCCGGATTTTTGAGTCGTGGGGGTGAGGGAGAAGTCATTGGGGATGAGGATTCGTTCGAGTCTGCCGGTCTCCGTTGTTCCAGTCCCGCTACCACTTTCCGCTGCTGAAATAATTGAAGGCCAGTCGCGAGAATCGACCGAGGTGGTAGGGGTGGGTCTTTGTTGAGTCACCAGATGCAACAGTGACGCCTTCGGATTTGACTTCTGATGGTTTCCTTCCATCGCCATCACCCGAGCAATGCCGTAACAATCTGACGGAAATAGAGGTATCCCTGCTCCCGTCCCTGTTCATCATATCCTCTGGACTTCCCAACCCCTACCTCTGAGTCGGCTCCTTCTCGAACAAACGCACATTCTCCCTCTCGCAGCATTCCATTGCGCAAGACTATTCGTGACAGGGCCATAATTGAATCGGTGCTCTTTAAATAAAACCTCGTCCTCGTCCACACCACCGTTACCAGTTGCCGCATGTTGATGTTGGTGATAGTCCTGGACCTACGTATGCTTGAATCCCGCTCTCAAAAACTTTTGAGATCGAGTGGATCACAAAGAACCTCCGCCTGTTGCCCTCAGCACTGTGTGGTTCACCTGCGTTAGGGTGTTGAAAATGGCGGTTGTGTCCGTGTTCTGCGTTAAGTTGGTGAAGTGACTCAATGTTGTCGAAAAGCAGACGACGAAAGGCAAGGTGGAAAGGAGAACTTCTGAAATCGTCTTAGTAGTGTCGGCGCCGAAGGTGGGTGAAGCGGTCTCCGTGCACCTTACCAACCAAGAACACGGACTCAGACTCGAATGAACATGCTAGTATTGACCGTCGACTCCACTCATCAAGAATGCCCCAAGATTGTCTCGACTGCATCGACTGCCTGCTCAACGAACAGTAGATTCACACAGTCTTACTCTTCTCACCAAAACCCTTTCCCCTTTCACCTCGACGCCTCAGACAAAGACGCATCACCGAAAAAAGCCCACGGCGGGAACCCCCCCCCCCTTTTGGCCTTTCTGGCAGAAGGAAAAAAAAAGGTCGCAAGCGAACCTTTGGTAAAAGTGTACAAGCAGTACGGTGGCGCTTAGGTAGGTCCGTAGGTTGAGCAGGGAGGGCAGGGGAAAGAACAATACCTCGGAGTTCATGCGCTTGGGGACGGGGGCGAGACGAGGGATGGTGAAGAGCGTAGAGACAGGAGATAACCCATAGAAGACTCGTTTATTTCCGTGAGAAAGGGGACTGGCAAGAAGGGAAACGGACGGTATGGAGCCAGGGATTCTTTGGTGGGTAAAAGGGGCGCGCCGCCAATTTGACTTCATCATTCAAACACTTGGTGCAAGAACATTAGTCCGCGAGAAAGAGGAGGAAAGACCAGAGACATAGAGAAGCTCCTTCTTTATTAAATGCCACCTTCGTCTGCCTACTCATTTTTTTTTGATTCTAATTTCAATTCGATATTCTTTGCAAGCATATCCGTGAGATCACCTATGGAAGATGTTCTCGCCTCCTCCCATTCTTTTTGGATGACGGCTTGTGCGGATGCGGCTAGTGCTGCTTGTCGTGTTTCCAAGAGTCGCGCGAGTAAGACAAAAAATCCACAAAACCCTGCAACAAATCCGTTGCCCGTAATAAGCTGCGAAGAGGGATACCGCAGTGAAACTGTCACAAGCACAGCAAATCCCATTGTGTATGCTGCTCAGGTTACGCCTTCCTAAATTGGACGTGGTGATACAAGCCTGTCAAACGCCCAAAATGCCACTTGGGGTCTTTTCGGGATTTTCGGACCGACGCGCTTCGTTCCTTCATATCTTGCCCAAAAATAATGCTTTTCGCCAGATCTTTGCAATACCGTTATCTAGAGACGCGGCGCTTTCGAACAATATAAATATCGTACTCGTACACGCAGTCCTCGGGAACATATTGTATCAACTCCGTGCACATTCAAAAGGCATATTTCTAACGGGTCTCAAAAAACTCGCTCGGGCGGACTCCTACAGAGCCCCCCGGCTCCAGTTCCTAGTGGAATCGATCGAAAAATGATACATCAGAGTGTTCAAAAAGTATCAATCGGGAAAGTCCGAAAATTGTCTTCTGAACAGGTTTTGGACTTTGGCATGCAAACCTGTCCTCCACGGTTACCCCAAGCTTGTCGGAGTTCGAAATCACATCTATGCTCATCTGGTGCACATATTCTGAACAAACAAAAGCCAACAAAGACCTGTGGATGGCTCCAGAGTGTCTATAGTAGAGCGCCGTTGGATCTAATAATAGAAATCCTCCCCATGGCGCGGGCCTTAGGTCCTGGTTCCCCTTATATGAGGGAAAATAACGATTTGCTGGTAAATATAATCCATTGTCGTGAGAGGGTGATGCTGTTTTGGTATCAAAACGTTCCATAGTACTGAGCTCGAAAATATGACATGGAAGCCTCTTGAACCAGTACCTAAGAAGGCTAAGCAGCAATTCCAAAAGTATCCGCCTGGATGCATCCATTGTGGAGGAAAGTCTTCACGGTCTGGATATCGCAAACTCTCTTGGCGGCGTGTTTCCATCCTTCACGAACTGGGTACAGCACCAATCTTCGGGGAAGGGGGTACGGATCTGTGGATATGCTCGCCCTGCTATACTGCAGTCCAACCCGCTATGGCCATCATTGAGCAATCTCAAGAACAGGTACTGTTTGATGTTAACGTTGCATATTGACACTTGGAAACCTCGCATGAAGCCTTTGTACTGAGCTTATATTGTGTGCAGGTTCCGACTGTCCAGGAAGAGGAAGATGGCGATCCGACTCATCTCATCATCATGGACTATTCCAGTTTAGCTGGTACCGTGACGGACCCTCAAGCTCTCAACTCACCATCACACGAAAATAATCCTGATCGGGATGACAACGACGAATCCGACAAAGAACCAGTCTCAGACAACGAAGCCTGCAAACTCAACGTCGAGATGCGTCCAGTCACCGCCCCCACTCCTCCCAAACCAGACCAGCAATTTCGCTACGACTATCAAAAGGCCCTGTGGTTGCTTGTTTCGATTCCTTTCCAGATTGGATCTCCTTTCAAGCATGTTCCCGAATTCGTTCAGCACTTACGGGAGAAATGCGGCCACGCACTGGAGGCACAAGTTAGAGATCCTCGGGATCAGCATGCCAGCAAAACCATCCCTTCGATTTCACCTGCGGGTCATTTTTGCGATTTGCGTAGATGTGGCCCTGATAAATTTTTGCGTCACCTACGTGAAGGACTTCATGTCAAACCTGCTGGTGGGGACATCCACAACGGTTCGGCCAGTTTTGTCCAAGATGGGGGTCTGCTATCATCCGTCTGTTGCTGCCGAGAAGCAGAACCATGAGGTCCGCACGCGATTGAAGTTACTTGTTGAGAAGATCAAGAACGACCCAAATGTGACTATTGTTCTCAAGGTAAGAATCCGCCCTTGCTATGATCTCACCAGTGAAATGATACGTGAACAAAACGTGCTTCCAAATGTTTGAAAACACTCAAGTTCCTGCAGCCACTGATGATCCATGATACTTATTATGTTTTTCTTTCTCACCTTTGAAAGGCGGATGATTTCAACTGGCTGCATATTAAAGGAGCTCCGGGCTCAGCAAACTCCTCGAAACTATCTGAGGCACGAAAGACAGCAAACCTGGCCACGTCCGTGTACGATGTACTGAAAGATGGCATACCGCGGTTCCCCTTAGGATGTATCCCAAACCTTTCAGATCCTGACACCATCAGTCAATTTGTGGATGCTACGTTCCAAATGGCAGGGGCCGCAGAAGCGACTGAAGTCGACTTTGCATCTGATCCCTTCCGCAAGTCCTATATGGATATTCGTGAGGATGTCCCATCTCATCGCTTCTACAACTTCGACGTGTCGGCTCCTGCTGCACCCCAAGAAAATCTGGCGGTCATTTCCTCCTTGGACAACCCTCTCAAGTCCGTTGGGGATATGTTGAATGTCATGCAGAAATTTATACACTTTGTCGGTAGCTACCTTCGCAAGAACACCGCGGCCATTGTGGGCAATTTCTACATCTTCAAGTACGTCGTTATTCTACTCTACATGAAGATACAGAACTCCTCGACGTCGACAGGCACAACCATACAACAGCTTACGCTCAGTCAACACGAGTTGCGACGTTCTCTCCTGCCGTTTCCGGATGTGATGCATGTAGCGTTGAATGCGCAGGAAGCCATCATTCGATTCGGGTGGGATCTGCTTCAACCTATCTGGTTATCTGGTTTCCCGGACGCCAACTTCCAACCCTTCAAAATTCGGCCCATTCGAAGGATCGCAATGCTGGCGACTCTTTTAGGGGCGTGGAAACGTATCCGGCCAGCGATTATCGCAGAATATGACCAGATCAGCAAGCAGATCAACATCTCGGCTTCGCGTAAGGTCTTTCTTGATGCTCTTATTTGGATCTTTGAGGAAGCCATCCCTCTCTCCCACGACATCCCCAGGCTTTTGCATACCGAAAATCCCGTCAAATTCACCAATGCCCTCAAACGCATCCTTCCCCTCTTCATTCGCCTCAGAAAACGAAACTATGTCATCATCACCGCATACATGTTTTCGGGGGTACAAAGTAAACACCTAAATCGAAGTGTTTGACAGGTCACGTGCCTCTTCTTTTTTTTTTGTGGTGCGTGATTGGTGCGTGATTGGTGAAAAAATTTTGTTGTGTTCAGTGCGTGCGGTGTGGTCCGTTTTCGGTATCATCACACCCGTTGAATATTTTGTGGAACCTAAAACTGAATTGGCGCGAGATTCCTGGTAGCGGGCATCGACATGCTGAGATGCTACCGAGTCCCTGTCTTTTTTTCCAAGTTTCTGAAATGTACCTTATGGATCCGCCACAGATTAGACACAAAGCTGGTGATCTCCACATCGCCCCCTTGTGTCTGGAAAGTGTTTTGATACAGACGACTGAGTCGAGGTGGAACACTACAGGATCCTCGTGGCGGTGGGAATCGCCGGAGCACGGATATCCCAGTAACCTCCCCATAGAAATCACGTAATCCTCCTTTTGCCCACGTGTTTTCGGGCCATAGTAATCAAAGGCGGCGTGGGATGTCAGGAGATCTTCAAACCACGGGTCGCCAGTCAGATCAGACCCCCAAACTAA